>VUQS01066393.1:6495-17311 GCA_015108495.1 Heterochromis multidens | reverse complement strand
TCTTTATCTGATTTTAATTTTAATTCAACATAGTGCTCTCTGTAAACGTACAACTTCTATCCAATAAAAAGGGACAGTAAGAATTTAGCTGTTGTTTCCTTTATTCAAATTCCTCCACTGTGGAAAAAGTGGGCCGGCTTTGGCTATGAAACTCCCGGGCTGAAAAGGCGCCCCACCCTGCCCCTGCCATGCACTGCTGTAGACGTGGCCACGCGCTGACCAGTGGTAACATGTAGCGCTGGTCGTGTTGTCACAGTAATATTTGGAGAATGGTTGAAGTTCCCTCAGCCCTGCTGGCATCAACATGGCTAAAACACAGAGCGGTGTGAGAGCCGAGCTGTGAGAATTAGACCCATCAAAGAGCTGCTGATTGTGCCATCAAAGTTTACCCAAAGTGCAGAAATCTGATACTGAGGCCATCAAACCAGAAACCGTAGACCCTTGGTTCAATGTAGAAACTTAGTCCTAAATGTGAGGAACAGAACTGGTGACAAAGGCCAGTCCTGATAAGGACGGATTAAAAAACGACCGACTTTCTGCTAGCTGCTTTGAATGTCAGTTAAGATAAAAATTTCAGCACATACATGAACACAGAGTTATTGTTCTGGGACCAACAAACTGGTTTATCTTAGGATTTGTCAGGAAGCTCAAAGGCTCATTTCACTATGAAATCACAGCAGCATGTGCTGTGTGATTTATTCTCAAACAGTCTTCGTCTTCAGCTTCAAGCTGCAGGACTCAGCGTTCAGATGTTGGTGGAGGTCCACTGTTGCAACCCCTAAAGGAGCAGCCAAAAGGAGAATTTGATGTGGAGTCTGGGTTATCTGGGTTAAATATGTGTTTAAATCAGAGTTATTATAGTTTTGTATTTTATAATTAGTATTTTTCATTTCATTTTGACTTTTTGTTTTTAATGCAGTTTAGTTTCAGTGCGTTTCCAAAGTGGATTTTATCTGTCTTGACAGAGAGAGAATTAAACATCAGATTTAACGATAACTACCAAAGAAATTAAAGAAAAAGAGGCAAACTGGCTTTATGTGATCAGGAATGATTGAGGGTTATCTGATGAATTTATTTGGGAACCTCTAGAGCCTCTAAGACATTAAGCACCAAAAAGCTCCTGAAAACACATGCGAGTACCCACAGAACCACCTCAAGTACTACCAGAACTCCAAATCCTTAATTTCAGACTATTAGGATCTAAAAAAAAGCACCAAAACCTCCCCTAAAGCTCTGTGATTCTTTTCAAGTATTCCTTGAACCACCTGAAGTACAGAAAACACAACCTACTAACTGATCATTTAATCCTCAAGAACTTCCACCAATACGTCTTTCAGAAATACAGTATGTGATCCTCCCTAGAAAGTCACTGAACCACCATAAGGACAAAGTACTTATAGAACCACCTAAAGTGCCAACAGAACCTAAACGTAATCCCAAATCCTCCTTAAGGACTCCTAGGACTTTTTAAGTACACTGGGAAGTCCTTCAATCACACCTAGAACTTCAGTGTATAGTTTCTGAAAGTTAAATATTAGAGGATTTGTGTGTTACCCACCTTGCTGATGTATTTTTGTTTAAAGTGGACATGAAACACTACATGTATAAAGGCTAATTTACACCATGGAACCCTGCTCCAAATAACTGTCATAGATTTAACTCTGTCTGTGAAGCTGGATTGAAGAAAAAAGTGTTTAAAATCACAGTTTTTAGAGCATGTTTAGCACCATCTTGTCCGAGTACAGAATGTTGCATCACTGGGTGGGTTGGTTGGTTAGCTGGTTGACTGGTTGGTTAGATGGTTGACTAGTTGGTTGGTTGGTTGGTTAGCCGGTTGATTAGCTGGTTGGTTGACTGGTTGGTTGGCTGGTTGGTTAGATGGTTGGTTGACTGGTTGGTTAGATGGTTGGTTGACTGGTTGGTTGGCTGGTTGGTTAGATGGTTGGTTGGCTGGTTGGTTGACTGGTTGGTTAGATGGTTGGTTGGCTGGTTGGTTGCCATTAACAGTCCTACATTAGTTTATGTTAGCTAACTAGTGACAGAACCAATAACTCAGTGGAAAACAAAGAAATTAAAAAGCAGTGTAAGGGGGTCACTTTTGTACTGTCCCTGGCTGCAGCAATGAGTTTTCACTTTTTGTCTCTTTGGCAGTAAGTGGTTTTTCATTGTTGGCTAGATGCACTGAAACAGGAGAATCCACCTGTTAGCTGTAATGTTAGGGTTTGTAGAGCATTTTATAAATGAGGACTGTGTGCAGGAGAACCTGTTTGAGTCAGGTGACCTGGTGGTTCACCAGACCGACAAGCTGAAGTCGACACTGTACCCTCTGTGTTTGATTTTTTCTCATCAGGTCAGGTGTACGGGCCGAGCAGTGCAATCAGCTGGCAGAGCAGATGCAGAGCTGTCTAGAATATGCAATCAGCACTATTTTATGCAGAATTAATGTGTAATTTAACCTCCAGTTATCTCAGGGTTAATTTTTTTTTTTCCCCTATACCCAACAGTTTACTATTGTACATTAGTTGTAGATATGATTGTGGTCCTTAGAATAAGTGGAATATTTACTGGCTGATAGTGGCTGATAGGAAAGATGGATGATAAAAGCATCCATAACCAACAGTTATATTCACATGTAAATCAAGGGCATCAGATTATCATCTAACAGCTATTAATACATGTTTCTGTATGTTCAGGTGTACAGTTTGGTGGCAAAGTTTGAAAAACTGTTGTTACCAAATTCTCACTCTGTATTATTGTAGGGTCTTTACAATATAAAGCGCCTTGAGGCGACTGTTGTTCGTGTTGGTGCTGTATGTATTCATGCATAGCCTCTCCTGTCCACCAGGGAGAGCAGTCCCACTTCCCACAGCCGTGGCACACATCATTATACACGTTTATACAGATAACATGGATCAGTTCACAGAACCCAGAGAGTCCTCAGCCTCAGCCTTTAGTTCCTGAGCTGAAAGAGAGTCGGAGAGGACAGAGGAGGACATGTTAGACTGACCTGTATAGGTTTGGGTTGAGCCATTGCATTGTTAGATGAGGTTTGGTCTTTATTATTATTATTATTATTATTATTATTATTATTATTATTATGTGTTATCTGTCACTAATGTGATTTTAATTTATATGTTTGCTCTTGGGTAGCTATGAAATGTTCCCTAATACTGTGCACTCAACCCCTACATGCAGATTATGATTAACAGCAGCCTCCGGGGCTGACAGATGAAGCAAACGCTTTAGTGCCAAAACTGCAGTTCTTCTAATGTCCACTAGAGGTCACTCCACTCAGCCTGACTGCAGAAAGGAGAGCTTTAATTATTGATTTGTTACCTTAGAAACTGAGCTGGAGTGAAGGCTCCTTCTCCAGGGAGTCTGAGTCAGGCCACAAACGTTCAACCAAAGTTTTAGCATCCTTGAAATCATCATAGTGGATTCCAGGTGGGATATTCGCTTCAGGTTTCTCACAGAACGTGAGCTTTGCTCTCAGTCGATCACAATCAAACTTCAGCACCTGGAAAAGAACAAGAACAGAGAAACAAGGTGAGAAACTACAACACTTTGTTTGAACTGTTTAATTTTCATAAAATTTATAGGCAGCCGCTCCTTATTCAGCCAAAGATTTTGTGACTTTGTTTTTTCTATTTTCTGAAAAAAACCATAAAAACTAAGTTTTAAACAGCAGATTCATTCATAACATTAAAACTCAGACAGCCGAATATAAAACAGTTACATAGGACTGTATCTGCATCAAGAACTTTTACCTTTTAACATTTTATTTACATGTTTGTTTAATCCTGAAGAAGATCTGAAAACTTCTTTCACTGAGCAGAGAAACAGCAGGTTCACTGGATGAGCTGATAAAGCCTTTCAGGGGGCAGCTGACAGTTTCAGATATAAGACCTGAAACCAGCAAAACTGCTTTCTTCTTCTAAAATGCTTCAGACATCTCAAAAGAGTAAAGAGTGAGGAGGAGCAGTGAAGGTACCTGTCCACTCTCCAGGTGCAGGGCGATGGCGACATTATCCCAAACATAAAACTGACGTTCAGACCCTACCAGCCAGTCAGAGTCCATCTGGTTTTCTTCAGGTTTTTGGATCAACCGATAACTGAGAGAAAGTTCAGAGAGACACAAACAGCATTTTAATCAATGAGCTCACAGAGGACTGTAAACTGCTCACAGAGCCAGCATTAAAGGTGAAGCTGATGCTCACGCCGTCTCCATGACAGGGAACAGACAGACTGATGACAAATTAAAGGAAAAACCAACATGCATATCAGATGCTGCATTAAACTCTCTGTGTCCATCATTTCTGACAGAATGTAATTTTATCTGAATTTTTTTTATTTAGATATTTTTTGTTTATAATTATAAATATAATAGTTTTATAATTTCAAAAACAACTCAGTCAAAATAACTAATAGTGAACAGAACAATGTACATTTATGTGGGCATGGAGAGCAACCAAATCTATGTTCATGTCAACATTACAAGAACAGATGTTTTTTTCATTATTCAGCACTAAAACTCTGCAGTCACTGAGTCTAAACTGGCAAATATGAACTTGATTGAAGCGTCTTGGGTATAATCAAAAGGTTCCTGCAGAGGAATATCATTTCTGTTTTAGCTCTTCCCCTGAACACAATTCTTCAAATCTGACTTTATTTGCACTTATATCAAGAAATGTTTGGACAATAACAGTTTTTATAGGTTTTTTTTCACCTCATTGGATTTTAAATCAAACAGTCAAGATGTGACTGAAGTGCAGACTTTGAACTTCAAAGGTGAAGTCAGTAATTTCTGAGGAAAAAAGGAATATTGTACTCATATATAGCCCTGCGACAGACTGGCGACCTGTCCAGGGTGTACCCTGCCTCTCGCCCTGTGGCAGCTGGGATAGGCTCCAGCCCCCCCGCAACCCTGAATTGGATAAGCGGAAGAGAATGGATGGATGGATGGTACTCATATATACAGTATATACATAGATTAGTGTGTAATTACATCTTCCAACAAACTCATGCATTCTCATAAACATCGAACTTATGTATTATAAATACATTGGAGCTGGTTTGCAGTTTGTAGAAGCCGCGATGTTCCCCCACCATATTCGAATACAGTGGCCGTGAAGGACATCTCCCTTCCAACTAATGGTGTACTACGTATGTTGCTAGAGACTAGCCACAGTTCAGCATATCCTCAACAACTCACCTCAGTATGGCTGTCATTGGTCAGAAGTGAGCTTCACTGACTCATCGACTTGTATCGGACACCGTTCACAAAGTTTTACTGTACTCATCCAGAGTAAATAAAGGTGGACTCTTCTCACTCAGCATTGACAGCTGAGGTAAACAGTGGACTGACAACCTTCCACAGATAGGGAAAAACTCTGGGACGGATCCGGATCTGGTCCAAACAATAGTAGAAAAACACTGGCTGGCCGCGGCCATCATGGGGTACAGTCTAAATTTAATGTTTTTTATCTCTCTTGGCTGACTAAAACATGTTTGTCCTGTAGCAGCCACCATAGCTAGGATTATGCACCTCTACTCTGCCTCAGAGTGATGTTGAAAAACTAGTTCATGCATTTATTACTTCTACGCTGGACTACTGTAATTCACTATTATCAGGCTGTCCTAAAAACTCATAGGGGATCGTCTGATTGTTGGGGTTTTCTCTGTATTATTGTAGGGTCTTTACCTTACAATATAAAGCGCCTCAAGGTGACTGTTGTTGTAATTTGGTGCTATATAAATAAACCTGAATTGAATTGAATTGAAATAATTGAATAGGGGTAGGAAAACAGATGGTGGTGAGATTTTACACACTGTAACTTAAAAATCCATTGTGGTGGTAAAGAGGAAAAAAGACAAAGAATGTGTCATTGTTCAAATCTTATGCAGCTCACTATAATTTAATCCTGGATATGACAGTAAACTGAATCCAGTGGCAAGGCTTCATCTTGGGCAAAGATGGAGCTGTGGGGAAGGTGCAGGGACCCTTTAGTTGTCATTACTCTACTCTTAATTTCCCTGCTGCCTTGTGGGGCTAGCCATTATGGGTAAAGGCAGTTGAAAAGGCGACTCTGAAATCAAACCCACCTATTAAACCCACCTGCTGCCTTGTAGGCTGTGCATCTTTACACTAGGGCTAAAGGAGTAAACCCTGACAGAAAATCTGGACTGGAGCCCCTAAGGCAGTTGTAGAGCTTATCAAACTCTCTTCTGGCATCTCCTGCAGTTGAACTGGTGCTGGACGTACTGGCACCTGCCTTTCTTCTGGAACCCACCAGCAAGACCGAAAGGGGGTCCATGGTGCTGGGCAAGCCGTGGACACTTCAGCCATCATAGCACCATGATGGGACCAACACGGAGAGTGGCAGTCACCAGTTTTAAGCTCAAGCCTGATTGGTGTAAGGCTGAGTGCCATGGGCCACTCTTGTCGGTCGGAGAGATTATTTAACCTCACTGGACAGCTGTTGCTTGCCTCAAGCTGGGCAGACCCCATCCAATAAGGTGCTGTCCTGCCACAGACTACCTGTCTCATTGGGTGCATGGGACTTAAGGCTTCTGCCCGACAAGTAGACTGTAACTCACCAACAAATCATGCTAAACTTCAAAAGAACCCAACCTTGGGAGTTGGAACGTGAGAACGATTACAACTGGAATAGCAAATACGGATCATAAAACAAACAACTTGCGGAAGTCAGTCATCCTGCAGGTTGACATAGCCGCACTGCAGGAGACCAGGCTTGCTGATTCTGGCTGCATTCGAGAGAAAGAATTCACAATCTTTTGGCAAGGGAAAAGAGAAGAAGAGGTGAGGGAGCACGGTGTGCAATAAACAACAAACTATTTGAAAAAATGGAACAGCTTCTACACCTTCGCCTGAATACCACCAAAGGCATTGTTAACTTTCTGTGTGTCTATGCTCCTACACTCATCTCGTCTAGCAAGACCAAGGACATCTTCTACAATCGGCTATATGATGCCATTAAACAAATCCCATAGCAAATCTCATCCAAAGAAAATCTCATCCTGCTGGGGGATTTCAGTGCAGGGGTTGACACTGACTATGAAGCATGGCCGATTTGTCTTGGGAATTTTGGTATTGGCAAGACCAATGAAAACAGTCAACAGTTGCTTGAGTTATGCTCTTACCACAACCTCTGCATCACCAACACCTTTTTCTCTGTGAAACTTCCTCTCAGAGTCTCCTGGATGCATCCATGATCTAAGCATTGGCACCAACTTGACCTTATTGTCACCAGGAGGGACAACCTCAACAACATTCAGGTCACCCGTGCCTACCACAGTGCAGACTGTAACACTGACCATTCACTTATCTGCAGCAAAGTCAAACTGAAAACTAAGAAGTGGTATCAGTCAACTCCCACTCTAAGGCCCGTATTAACAACGCTATGACAGCAATTCCTGACAACCATAGATGCTTCAGTGAGATTCTCACCTCCAAGTTAGGAAGCATGAGTGAGAACCTTGAAAATCAGGAAGCATGGAAACTCATAAGAGACACTACACACGCTGCTGAAATACAAGCACTTGGATTTATGACTTGGTGAACCGAAGACAATTTTCCATTATTCTATTCTATTCTATTCTATTCTAAAGGACAAGGGCAAGACCCATGACTGGTTTGATGCTAACATTGAAATACTCACTCATCTGTCTGCTTTACAAAAGTACAAGAACAATCCCTCAACACAATCTTTAGAAGCACTGAGAAGAGCCAGAACAAAATTCAATTCATTTCAATTCAGTTCAATTTTATTTATATTGCGCCAAATCACAACAAAAGTCGCCTCAAGGCACTTTATATTGTAAGGTAAAGACCCTACAATAATACAGAGAAACCTGTAAAGTGAAAGAGGAGGTAAAGACTTGCGTCAATGACTTCTGGGCCAACCTCTGCAGTGAAATCCAAGAAGAGGCTGATATGGGCAACATAAGAAGCATGTACCAAGGTATCAAGAAAGCAATTGGCCCAAGGCAGAACAAGGTTGCACCCCTCAAATGAGCAATGGGAGAAATCATCAGTGACAAGACCAAAAAGATGGACAGATGGGTAGAGCACTACTCTGAGCTTTACTGCAAGGAGAACCAAGTCTCACAGAGTACTTTGGATTCTGTAAAGCGACTGCCTCCAATGAGCCAACTTAATGAAACCCCCACCAAAGAAGAACTGAAAGAGGCCATCAAGAAGCTCCCTAGTGGAAGGCTCCAGGACCTGATGGGATCCCTGATGAGGTCATCAAGAGTGGCGCACAAACCCTTTTAGACCCTCTTCACCACCTACTCTGTCAATGTTGGGAAGAAGGAGCAGTTTCCCAAGACATCAGAGACTTTACCATCACAACGCTCTACAAAAATAAAGGTGACAGAAGCAATTGTAACAACTACCCTGGGATTTCTTTGCTCACCATTACTGGAAAGTTGTTCCCTCAAATCACATTACAAAGTCTACAAAAACTGGCTGCCAGAGTTTATCCAGAATCCCAATGAGGCTTCAGAGCTAAAAGATCAACAGTTGATATGATTTTCTCATTGCGACAACTTCAAGAGAAATGCAGAGCGCAACAACAGCCCCTTCTTATCGCATTTATTGATCTCACCAAGGCGTTTGACCTAGTGAACAGAGGCGGCCTCTTCCAAATGCTTCCCCTTATCCGCTGTCCACCTATGATATTATGATGGGAATTGGCTGTTCCCATCATATCATCAGTCCTTCCATGATGATATGATGGGAATGGTGAAATTTGACAGATCCTTGTCGAACTCCTTTGCCATTAGAAGTGGCATCAAACAAGGATGTGTGCAGGCTCCAGCACTTTTCGGCATATTCTTTTTGCTACTTTTACATCATGCATTCAAAGACAGCATTGAAGGAATCTACCTTCACACAAGAAGTGATGAGAAACTTTTTAACCCTGGACATTTGAAGGCAAAGACCAAAGTACAAGAAGTCATGATCTGATATCTGCTATTTGCTGATGATGCAGGTGCAGTATACAGAGATGAAGATCTCTGTATACTGTGCATGTGTCATCAGCATGCTTCTCTATGGCAGTGAATCCTGGACAACACCAGCTGAACACTTTCCACATGAAGAATTTACAACACATTTTGGGCATAACACGGAAAGACAAGGTCGCCAACACAGAGATACTTGCCATAACAGGACTACCAACCATGTACACCATCCTCAAACAAAGACGTCTCCATTGGCTTGAACATGTTAGAAGAATGGACAATAAATCCATTCCAAAAGACCTTTTGTATGGAGAACTGAAAAAGGCAAGCACCCAATTGGATGTCCCAAGCTGTGCTTTAAGGACGTGTGTAAAAGAGACATGAAGAGCACCAGCATACCCACTGACCACTGGGAAAAAATTGCCTTGGAGCATGCAGCATGGAAGGTCGAAGTCAGGCAAGCTCTTAAACAAAACGAGGAGAAGACAGCTGCAACATCCCATCAGAAAAGACAACAGTGAAAAGAGGCTTGTCAGAACTCAAGCCACTCCCACAATTGGATTCATCTGCGAAATCTGCAATAGTGTGTCAAGAATTGGACTTACTAGCCACTTCAGAAAGTGTTCTGAAGTTACCAGCATCGTTTCAGCCAGCATTTTGTATTAGGATCAACCTTTTAACAGAGAAGTGATCAGAAGTCACCAAAAGTCTCTGAATGTGGGACTGCACAAACACTCACACTTAGGGTTGAAATTTAATCTTAACTGTACGTCAAATCTGTCAAAATGATATTTGCGTATAAAGTGTACATTCATTCACAACTTCAGCTGTTGCATTAGTAACATGCGAGAAAACATTCCATCTAAAAAGTTGCCACAGCTGCTCCTGTACATGTGTACCATGAGAACACAAAGGACTAAGCAGGACAACAGCACAAAGTGTTAAATAGGTGAAACCTGGCAGGTGTGTGGACTGCTCCCTGCCATCTTCCTGGACTGTGCTGAGGTCCTCATGTGGTTTCGACTGACTGAGTGCTGACTGCAGTATATTGTAGGACTGATTTATTCTATATTTCAGCCTCCATTTAGAGTTATTGTTTTTGAGTTGTTCCTCAGTTGTGTTTTAATGCAGGGTTTTCATGCTGTCCTCTCTGTCTCTAATTCTGTGGCTGGTGGTTTCAAATTAACAGCACTTCATTGTTTAATTCAACAGAAACACTTCATTTCTTAACTAGGCTTTTATTTTGAAACATTTGTAGGAACTTATGGGGAAACTTAAATTGATTTTTAGGTTTTAATAAACACTGTATCTGTGGCTCTGACAGCTGGTTATAAATGCACTGACAGTGTATGTTATGATCTGTAGGAGACAGACAGCCTGCTGTGCTCTGTTTGTGGTCTATATAATGTTACAGTAGATCTCCCATTAGTGGTAGATCTACTAAAGATGGAAAATATTTGCTTAACGTGACCTCTAAGTTTATATTTCAGTGGAGACCTTTAACATTTTTACCTGTTTGAGATTCTTACCTGTGTGTCTCACACATGGCTTGTGACCTCCAGATGAAGTGTCCGTCTCTGTAAGTGAGGACAGCATTCGGGTCATCATAAGGAAGCAAAGGATACTCTGAGAAGAGCTTCTCTCTGGACAGGCTGTGGACCAGCACAACATACTGCACTTCCTGTTTGTACAGGGAAGTCTTGAACACCCTCATGA
Source organism: Heterochromis multidens (assembly GCA_015108495.1). Classification (NCBI taxonomy): domain Eukaryota; kingdom Metazoa; phylum Chordata; class Actinopteri; order Cichliformes; family Cichlidae; genus Heterochromis; species Heterochromis multidens. The sequence continues at coordinate 6,607 of VUQS01066393.1, read as the reverse complement.
TGGGCGGAGCTCCAGAGCAAAACTGGAGGCAATAAAAGAGTTTCAGTGGAGGAGACACACCTTTCCACAGGTCACTAACCTGAGGCACTGTACACTATGTATTGATTTCACA
>VUQS01066392.1:0-22384 GCA_015108495.1 Heterochromis multidens | reverse complement strand
TTACATGGTAGTCTAAGGGTTTGAAAGAAGTCCAGTTGCCTTCTTTCAAACCCTTAGACATTTGATACTGTATGTTTTCTGTGTTCTATTGAGAATGAAATATGGGTTTATGAGATTTGGGAATCATTGCATTCTGTTTTTATTTGCATTTTCACAGCATCCCAACTTTTTTTGGAATTGGAATAGTCAGTACATGCACTTGCAAACAATACCCAAATCACCCATGTGTGTTTTCATTCAATAAGAAGAGGTCATTTGGAAGAATTGAGCGTGATTTATTGAGATACAAAATTTAAATAATAAGCTATTTGGCGATTAGACTCCAATGGACCGACATAGCAGAACAGAGTCCCAGCAATGATAGGAATTAGAACACAACCTCCCAGAGTCTAGACACTGGTCACTTTTATTACAATGGTGGTGATGAAATTGGATGCTTGGATGGGGCTGAGTGACCAGGGTGAGGTGTAGATGGTGAGGAGGCGGGTCACATGAATAAGAACTTAAAAGGCAGAATTACCGAAGAGCACTGAGATTTAAAGCGCACGTAACAGAGGCTGATCTGTTCACAGAAGGCAGGCAAGAAAATGATTGGTCTCAATTAATGATGTCAGAATTGAGTTTGACAGCGTGGGAGTTCGTGTTGTAAAGAATAGACTAGCAGCCCGAACACCCAGGAATGCAGGCAGACAAGTGAATACAGATCTTCCTTATTGAACTTGCACATGAGCTTCATTTGACATCCCTCTATTGAATATTTGTAATCACTCATGACTGTATATGATTCTTCTGAGCCTCTGTGTGTACTCATCTTTGCATGTCTTGTAGTTGCTGTTAAGCGTATTAATTTGTTTAAGTGTGTTCTACATAGTACATGTGTGTGTCAAGTAACAGTTGTGGCTGCTGTGTATGCTGATGTGAACTCATTATCATAAGCCATCATGTCTTAGTCTTGACCAGCGAGGTCAGCGGTAATTGATTTCTTCAGAATGAAGGTTGATTGAAGCACAGTGTGTGCACAGATAAATAATTTCTCAAATGGATGTCGAGTAAGGCACATAAACAATGTCTGTAAAACCTATACAGAAGATTCACCAGCTTTCATCTGCACATCAGATATTATTTGATACCTGTGTCTTCTAATCTGCCTGCCTAAGAGATTTTTTTATGGAGATATCTTTGAAGGGTCCATCTGATATCATCTATCTTCTTACACATACCACTTACATTTCAAAATGCTGTGTCAGTTCTGTGGTCAAAAATATCCCTGGTTAGTCTTATCCACAAGACTAACCATTATCGCTCATTTATTTTCACATGAAAACGTCTCCTTATTAGATCTCCCGTCATACCTAATGATGTTGTTGTGGTGTGTGCGTAAGCTGCACTACGCTCAGATATATTTTGCTTCTCCATCTGTGCCGTGTCATATTGTGGCCTTGGCCTCTGACTGTCGAGTTATGTCTGTTGACACACGACAGAAGCTGACAGAAGAGAAATATGAGGTCACAAGCTCCTTGCCTGAGGCAGCCATCTTGGTAAAAACGACAACAGAGCCTAAACTCACGTTGAAGATTACCCTCACCTCGCCAGCCATGAGGGAAGATGAGGAGGAAGAAGAGGAGGAGGAGGAGGAGGAGGAGGAGGAGGAAGTACAGCAGCTGGAGAATGGAGAGGAAGGAGAAGAGGTGGTAGAGGAGGAAGTGGAGGAAGAAGAGGAAGAGCCGGAAAAGAAAAATGGGCGAGGTAGGAGCATAGAAATAGGAAAGTTGTTCTCTGTTTCTCAGGCCACACCTCAGCACATGCACAATCAGTTGGTCATTATGTTAACTTTGTATATGTTATTAGAAAAATCCACATTTTTCTTCAAACAAGAGGTTTGACCTCATGAACTGATGCCGACACAGGACAAGACAGGTACAGGCAGAGGTGGGTAGAGTAGCCAAACACTGCACTCAAGGAAAAATACTAATACTTTGTAAAAACAAATGCTCAAGGCAAATAAAAAAAATAAATAACTATTTGAATTAGAATAAAATAGTTTTGAGTTACAACTGACTGAACAAGTAACAGAAAGAACATTTCACTGTTATACTAAAACACCATTTTTAGGTCAGTTTGTGATCAAAGTTGACATTATTTTTCTGATTAATAACCTGCTACACAGTAATCCCAGTTAGTCGCTCTCCAGTATGCAAGTAGAACTTTATTTATATAACACAAAACTAGTGCCTACTGTCGCCAAAGATGACAAAGAATCTCCACAAACAAGACACTACAAGCAAAAATGTAAATGTCAAAGCAGGGAAGGATTAATAATTATCTAAACCCCTGAGGGTGACTGTTCCATAATCTAGGAGCAAAGAAAATGCTCAGTCACCCAAAATCTCAAACTTTAAGTGGGGAAAAGCCAGGAGCAGTGAACCTATCAGGGCTCAGCAGCCCGCTGATATGTAGGGGATCAAAACTGTATTGTTCCTAAGAAGTAGTGAGTGGATTAAAAGATTTTAATGTCACTCCAGATTTTCACAGGAAACCTGTATAACAAAATCAAGGTGATAAGTGAGTAAGCACCTGAACTTTGGACCAAGTGCAGCGGCATCTCGGCTTGAACAAGTATTAAGTGTATTACAATGGGCATTACACGATTAGATAAAACAGCGGATTTGTTCAAGCTTTTGGAAAAGGGGACACAATTTGTCAATAATTCTTAAAGGAGAATTTATTTCCACCCAGAGCATTTCTCATTAATGTTGAGGAGATTTAGGGAAACAAGGAGCCACACAAATCTGGGGCAACTTGTCAGCTGACATAATCATTATTTGTGTGTGAGGGCGTGGATAGAATTTTATTGACATTATTCTGTATTATATACACCAATAAGTAAAGAAAAAAAAAAAAAACGCTACGTCCAGATGAACAGATTCAACATTTTGAGATTCTTTTACCTGGATTATTGAGCATGCATCAAGAAATAAGTAAAGACATTTTTAAATTGCATATATGGTATTTATAAATTTCAGATAGCCACAGAACAACTGTAGCCCACCCTTTGACTGTACTTCAGTCTGGTTGGTTAATATAAGCTGGTATTACAGTTGGAAAGCCAAAGTTTGGCCAAGGATGTTTTGTCTCTTGAATGTGCCAGTGTAGCAGCAGCCATTTCTCACGGCATGGCTGCAGTAAGATATCGGAACATGTTGCCTGAATTAGTCCACTCATCCAGAGTAATTATTGCATTTTACATTACATTTTACAGAGTAATAAAGTAAAATCCAAGCTGAAATGGTCTGGTGTTCAGTCTACTAACAACCCATCCCCAATCCCCTGTTTTCATGAGTATCAGTTACTGGTTATAATTGGTTGTGGGATGTAAGACGGGGAAGCAAGGCCAGCAGGTCAGCAAAATCAATAAGCAGGCAGTAGCAAGCTGCCCATCTATCCTGTGGCTCCCATCCAACTAGACACTCAGGTCTCAGAGAGAGATGAGCGATAGCACGAAGGTTTGCCGTACATCATTCCAGATGCCTCGGCATGATAGAGAGGATCGCTCGTATTTTCTCACCAAGGGGAACACATAGGCTTGCACACATGTTCACTCAGCCACAAGGAGGAGGTGGAGCCCACACACACACAGAGTCATATTTTGTAGCTGATGCATAAAAATACCTGTCACACTGGATATCTAACTCCTCAGATTTATGGGGATCATATTTTTAAGTGCAGGGTCAAATACTTTTCACATTAACACGTGCACCAGCAGGCACAAACACCAGTGGTTTAAGTCTAGTGTCAGTGCCTGTTTTAGCTCTGTTTAGCCTTGTCAGGAAACAATTAGCAACATCGCTACAAAACCCATCCATGTTTCCACGAGTGCAGATTGTTTACATAATCTCTAGCTGTGTGAATTGTTAGACGAGTGACTTATGTCTTCCAAGCTGATATCAGGTGATCAATGTATTCATTTAAAGTGGTATATTTTCCTGTCACTTTAGTCCCATTGAGAATTAGGGTTAGTGCATTTGATTTTATACATTTCACAAGTTAAATTTTTATATCACAGTTAGATATTTTATTGAAAATACGCATGTTTAGCATGCATGTGTGTGCTTTACTCACTGATGCACCTCGCTTGCTTTGTGTGGTAGTCGCAGAGGCAGGGGGGCTCCCGTGATAGCAAGTGAGAGGAAAACAAATGACAGCAAAGGTTTTTTGTTTTTTTTAGTTGAGACCTTTTTTTAAGTCTCCCTCTGTATTCAGTAGTACAGAGGGAGAAAATGATAAAAGAGGAGCGCTGATTGAGAGAGCAGTGGGAGGACAAGCAAGAAGAGAGAGACTAATGATCTACTAGCAGCTGAGCGGTCTAACGTGCAGCTGGGTCCAGTCTGACAGACCTTAGGATTTACCATGATACGTCACACTGAAACATAGATTGCACACAACAGTATGCCATTTTCAGGAAGCGCTACACTGCACTTTATAACGCAAGATAAGTGCTTTAGTTCCGGCACACAACGGACACATTTGACATTTAAAATTAATGCCTCTCGAGGAAAGGATTTTCTTTTTATGGGAGACTGATGAGGAAAATATTTACCTGGCTGTGTTTTCATAGAGCCCCAAAGGGCTCTTTAATGTGTTTTATTTTATCTACAGTTGGTCCCGTGCACAATAAAAACCTTCTTTGGAAACCTCATGTAACCACACTCATTCATACACAGCTGCGTTTGATTCAGCTTGCCTTGCATATCATAGAATTTGTGCTGTTTCTCAAGTAGCAGGCTGGTTGAGGCTGCAGTAACCCAGCCAGCCTGGTGCGCAGGGCGGCATGAATCAAACGCTTACATATAAAAGTATAGTGCTCTACTTTTACCAACCATGATGCTCTGACTAAACCCTGCCTTGATCCCTCTTGTGTTGTGTTTGTCTCAGACTGGGTCAAACTTTCTTAGATTTTTTTCTTTTTTTTTTCTTTTCAGTTCTACTTTAGGAGCGCTTGATTCTGTGTTTGCACAGACAGGTTGTTGAATTGCTTTCTCTACACCATTTTCTCTATGAGCTTGTGAAAATCAAGTGCACCTTAAGTAATGCAGAAGAAAAACAAAACTGCTATTTTGACTCCTGCCTGGTGCAGACTGGATCAAAATAAATAAAATCCTTTTCAAATACATAAAGGAGAGATTGATTTACATTGCTGGGCACAATAAAATGACTCGATACGCTCCAACTGTGCTCATACACAGTAAATCAAACACTCCTTAGGTATTTGTTTGGTGTATGTCTGTCGGGGGGGGGGGGCTCTCCATCCCACAAAGTTGTCTCTTCCTTTGTAGCCCTGGTTGCTCTCCTCTTCACTGATTTTTCAGTCACAGAGTGGATTCAAAATAGGAAACCACTATTCACTAGTGTGTGTAATTTTCAACACATCTCTTTCTAGGAGGGACAGTGAATTTATGATAATATGTGATGCGGTCAACACACGTTTGACTCATCATAGTGTTGAAAATGACACTCTGTTTAAAGAGTGAGGAGGCCTCGATGAGCATTCATCACAGATCTGTGAAGTGTGCAGAGAGTGAGCACTTTGTACAAGGAGAGAGCAACTTTATGGCATGAAAAGCACCTTGTATGTACCAAATATATCCATACATGTGTGTGTGTATGTATGCTTTCACACACAACTTCAGGTGTGTCTGCGTACATTCACGCATGCAACACTCAAACACACACACTCAGAGCTGACGTGTGTGTGTTTTACGTTCTCTATATTGGGTTGTTATTGTTTTGTGGCAGTGTTGGGTGCTGCTGCGCAGAGAGTGGAGGCTGAGGAGGAGGAGGAGGGGGAGGTGCTGGATAGACACAGATGTCTGTTGGCCCTGGCAGCGCTGCGACACGCCAAGTGGTTCCAGGTCGGCACCCACTCACTTCCTGTCTTCGTGCCCGATGCTTATTGTAGCCTGACGACTCACCCAGAGGGAATAGTCAGATTGCACTGCGGTGCTTGTTATGCTCACCTAGGAAGTGTAAATGTACTGATTTTACTAAAATAATAAAATTGAATGTGTATATTAGAACAACTACAAATACAATAATGTTTTATTTTGTCCTCTAATTTGCTTTTTGAGTTTGCAGGATGTTGTTTCGCAACATCATGGACAAAAAAATGCCACTTATTACATATCTGTTCCAAAAGATCTGTGTATGAACTTGAAAAGGGTGAGATTAAAAGTAAAAATCTATCGTAGGGCTACAAAAGCAATGGTTGATTCTTGATTTTCTTTTTGGCAATTATGTGAACCTGCCTGCTCTGTACAGTATGTCAGTGCTACCCTTCGATTCTCCTTCCATACCCTTCCCCATCTATCTCCCAACTCATTTACCTTACTGACAAAAAAGAAGACAAAACAAAATAATTAGTTGTAACTTATGTTTATTCTGGAGACAGACACAAAACACAAGGAAAAAAAATAATAAACATATATGTTCAGTAAACTAATTCAACATGTTTTGCGATGCAGAGTTTTAGAAAGATCCAGTCACTTCCTTATGACTGTGGCTTTGTATTAGTTTGCAGGCTATAATCTGTGTGTTTGAACAAATACCACTCCTTCTGTACTCAGTTTGTTCCCTTCTCTCCTCTCTCTGTTTAATCTTCTTTTGTGCCTCCCTCTGTCTGTCCCTTCCGCCGTCTCAGGCTCGAGTGAACGGACTCAAGTCCTGCGTTATTGTTCTCAGGATACTAAGGGATATGTGCAATAGGCATCCCGTCTGGGAGCCTCTAAAGGGATGGGTGAGTCTTTTGCTCGCCTTGTTGTTCCTGTGTTTGTGTTGATTCTTATACAGTAATTTTAGTTTGTTTTTTTTTGCAAGTGTAACTGAACCACCATATACTTATTTAAATGATATTCAATTATTTATCTTCTATAAATTAAGTGTATTATGCTGAAAACTAGGCAGTGTATGTAAATGAAAAAGTTTGCTTACAAATGGAGATACTTGTGTAAAAGGTGTAAATACACTCACTGGACACTTTATTAGGTACACCTTGCTAATACCAGGTTGGACCCCCTTTTTCCTGAACTGCCTTAATTCTTCATAGCATAGATTCAACAAGGTGCTGGAAACATTCCTCAGAGATATTTGTCCATATTGAGATGATAGCATCACACAGTTGCAGCATGTGTTGGCCACGAACATCAAATTTTGACCCTATACCATCTGAATGTTGCAGCAGAAATCGAGACTCATCAAATCAGAGAAAGTTTTTCTAATCTTCTATTGTCCAATTTTTGGTGAGCCCATGCAAATTGTAGCTTCAGTTGACAGGTGACAGGAGTGGCACCCAGTGCAGTCTTCTGCCACTGTAGGCCATCTGTTTCAAGGTTCAGAGTGTTGTGCATTCAGAGATGCTCTTCTGCATACCTTGGGTGTAAAAAGTTGTTATTTGAGTTACCATTACCTTCATATCAGCTTGAAGTGGTCTGGTCATTCTCCTGTGATATCAACAAGGCATTTTTGCCAGAGAACTGCCGCTGACTGGATATTTTCTCTTTTTCAGACCATTCTCTGTAAATCCTAGAGATGGTTGTGTGGGAAAATCCCAGTAGATCAGCGGTTTTTGAAATTCTCAGACCAGCCCATCTGACACCAACAACCATGTCGCTTTCAAAGTCACCTAAATCGCCTTTCTTCCCCATTCTGATGCTCAGTTTGAACTTCATCAGGTCTTCTCGACCATGTCTATATGCCTAAATGCATTGAGTTGCCATGTGATTGTCTGATTAGATATTTGTGGTGAACAGGTGTACAAAGTCAAAAAGTGGCCAGTGAATGTAATGCACCTTTTAATGGCATGTCACCCACATTTTATTAGTGCAGACTCATCTGTTTTTATGTCAATGATTTCATGCAGCCCTTGGAGCTTATCTGTGAGAAGGCCATTGCCACCTGCAACAGACCTCTTGGGGCAGGAGAAGCCCTGCGCAGAGTCATGGAGTGTCTGGCCTCAGGCATACTGCTCCCAGGTATGGCACTGTGGTGGATGCATGAATGAATGTGTGACTGCAAAGATTTGAGATTCAGCAGATGAGGATGTTTTTCATACAAATTCCTGGCATTTCTTGTGATGAGAGCTGAGTAACATTTTTAACATGAGTAGATGACGAGATATATCGCAGCTTTGCTTAACACATTTCTAAACTGTTTCTAAGAGAGGCCGAGGCATTATCAATGACCCAGCAGAGCACAGCTGTCTGAGGCAGGTCATCATTATGGGACCATCTTAATTAGGGCTACCTTAGTGGCTTCTTTGCAAAGTGTTCTGCATCATTGGGAAAAATTGTCTTTGAATAAAGCTAATTTACTTTGGATCTAAAACCAGTGTTCTCCTTTCGGACTGGTGTTTTTTAAGGACCTACTTTAAAGGACTAAAAGGAGAAATTTAAAAGTAGAAGACAGTTTAACAAAATACAAATAAAAACAGCCAATTTTTAATTCAAATGGAAATATATGCCACACTGGCTGGAAAATGTTTATTTACCAACAGGATATGTTTTTCTCGATTCATTTTAATTGTCAGGATTTTCACTGTGTCTTTTAAAAGTGAAGCCCAATTAAATGTTGCTGAGCTGCACCATGAGTAGAGAAAGTGTCAACAACTGACTTAGCATGTCTGTGTGTCATCTTCTGTCACTTCCCCCAGGAGGTCCAGGTTTACACGACCCATGTGAGAAAGAGCCAACGAACACACTCGCAAACATGACTGACCAGCAGGCTGAGGACATTACCTTCAGTGCACAGGTACACACATACAATGCAGCTTAACTATGGCGTTGTTATCACCCAGCCCTTCTTGCCCTGAGCTGTCAGTGTGTGGGAATCACTAAGCAACATGCCCATTAGCAAGACAGGAAGACCTCATTGCCGCCCCAACCACTCATTCTGCACACACACAGTCACCAGAAAGAGCTGTGTGGTGCCGCATTTTAATGATTGGTGTGGGAAACTATTGCCATTGCAAGCCACAAATCCATCTCTGACACCTCGAGGACAGTATTTATACGCATGTGGTGTGCGTGTGTGCGTGCCGTTGTGTCCTTCGACACACACACTCGAGTGAGCAGGGCAGCCTCTGAGCCACATGGCTTAGTGAATCTTGCCGTCCATTTCCTTTGAAGGCAGCCTGGACGAGGCTGGAATGTCAATGGGGATAATTGCATTGGAGCAGATACAAGAGCAGATAGGAGAGAGGGAGCTGTTCTGTCAATGAGCTGCACCAGGTGTCATGAATATGTGAGACACTCTACCTCCTTAATAGATTTATATTAGTCTGTGTGCCATTTGGTTATCTTTTTGTGTAGACTGGGGATGCATACAATACACTGAGAGTGATAAGTTAACAAAAAGACAAACTAGTCATTATGTCTGTCTAGTTATATTGGGGTACAGTTTTGATGTTGTGTGTTGCAAGATAATAAGGTGTTTTTGTTTTTTTGTTATTTTTTGCAATCTGTATATGTAGATGTTTGCCCATGCATTCTCCAGCTTTGTCCTCCAAAATGTCCATTGTTGGTTACGTTTATTTTTTTGAGGCGATGTCATGGAGAGATTGCTGTATAAGCAGAATATGTGACTTCACGTCTGAACAATTTTTCTGTCTCAGATATTCAGCATATAGCAAACAGCACAGACATACTGTGAGTTATCACATTGTAAAGATAGAATGAAGGCCATCGACTCTAGATAAGTTAAATGTTTTGGGATATTTTTATTGTATTTATTTAGAATTAAAGGGTAACTCCACCAGTTGCAAACAAGCTTTTTAATGTTCTTCTCTCTTGTAAAAATACTTAATTGGAGAAGAACTGGACATGTGTTAATTCTTCCATTCCATTTCTGAGCGTTTATTTTCTTTCTTTGTGTGTATTGTGTGTGATTTATGTTCAACAGCATGCTCTCAGGCTCATGGCGTTCGGACAGATCTACAAGGTGTTGGAGATGGAGCCTCTTCCCTCAAATAAACCATCACAGAAATATCCTTGGTCTGATAAAGAAGGTGTGTACCTGTCTACCTGCCTCTTGTCCCTTCTCTTTACCTGTGTGCATGTATGTCTTTCAGATTTTTATTTTTTTTTCTTCCCCATTGTTGCTCTGTCTGCCTCTTTTATCACATTCTAGCATACCTGCAATCAGTACTGGGTCAGACAAGGCCTTGGCTGTCTTTTCACACTTGACATGACCCTTCTGGGTGTATTATATGTTTTCTATATACTGCTGTGGCAGTAAGGCTGACACATTAATCATAATAAAACTACTTTCAATGATGATCGTATGTTATGTAAATTTTTTCTCAGTTTTTTACTGACCCTGTCTCCAGTGTCACACTAAGGATGTTAGCTTTGGTGAAATTGCTTTAGGTTGTGCATGCTTTCTGCAGGATTTTTTTTTTTGCTTTTGCTCACGTAAGAGAAAGGCTCGCAGAAATCTCATAAGATCTTGAGCTGGCGTATTGCCAAAGTGACTTTCATGGAAAATCTAATTCTGCCTTTTGAAATTTTGATGCTGACATGGTAAAAGCATTTATGGATTAAGGTGCACGTAGGGCAGGATCTGGTATGTGTTCCTCATTGTTTAACTGTTTGCTGGTCTGCCTGTCGACTCTGTTTATCTTATCTGTGTGTTCATCCATCCTGTGCTTGTTCTCGGGTATCGTTTGTTCTCTGTGACATTGCCTTTGTGTGTTTCTGTCATACACAAGTGCCTCGTGTGTATGTTAACATAAACATCTCTTGTAGTTAGTGACTGATTAGTAATGCTCTCTGTGTTTATCTGTGTCTCTTGGTTTTAGGGTTAGGTCTGAAGAGGCCATACGAAGATGGTACAATGGATGACAAGGACCTCATCAAGAAGATGAAGAGGAATCTGAGGAAAGGTACAAGGAGGAAGACAAATCTAATATTGCAGTCTGCTTGTTGAAATGGTTGAATTCAATGTGTATATTACAAATTTTTTCATCATTGGATTATCTTTATTTTATCTGCAGAGAAGCCTTGCTTCTCTTCACCTTGTCTCTCTTTTTTCCTTCATCTTCCTTACTCCTCCCACCCTTTTTCATCCCTCTGAGACACATCAGTGGTATTGATTGCTAGCATTTCAGTAGGCCACCCAACCATTCCTAGCCCTCTCTTCGTACAAGGAGAAGATGAACCACAGCTAATGGAGGCAGAGAGGCATTTCTTAATATTGGCAAACGGGAGAAAAGTGATCAAAGAAGAAAGGCACCTTTATTCCTCATAAAAACAACTGGCCAGAATGCTGAAAACTATTACAAAATATCTGTTTTTTCTCTAGTCTGTCTAATTTAATCTTTTATAACATTTACATTATAGTTATTAAATCTACCCTGGTTTGCTTTATGTCTTACTACCACTGTCTCTTATCTATTTTTGGCCTTAGTTCTGGACAGTAAAGCCATAGACTCCAACCAGCCAATGAACGCCCTGATGCGGTTGAACCAGATCCGACCAGGGCTGCAGTATCGCCTGCTGTCCCAGTCGGGGCCGGTTCACGCTCCAGTCTTCACCATGTCTGTGGACCTGGATGGAACCATTTACGAAGCCTCTGGATCCTCTAAGAAGACCGCCAAGCTTCACGTTGCAGTCAAGGTAAGGTTGCGAATGAAAGAAAGGGAGTAAAGCATATCCTATGTATGTGCAACTGACAGAAAGGTTAATGGAGTAACTAGACTTTTGATTTCTGTGTTTAAATACGTTTATGTTTTTATTTATTTGAGCATATACATGGTGGTGCAGTGGTTAGCCTCACAGCAAGAAGGATCTGGGCTCAAGTCTGCTGGCTGGGGCCTTTCTATGTAGAGTTTGCATGTTCTCCCCGTGCTTGTGTGGGTTCTGCCTGGGTACTCTGGCTTCCTCACAGTCCAAAGACATGCATGTTAGGTTATTTAGTGATTCTAAATTGGCCATAGGTGTGAATGTGAGTGTGAATGATTGTCTTTCTCTATATGTTAACCCTGTGGCAGACTGTGCAAGGTGTACCCCACCCTGACCCTGCATTGGAAAAGAGGAAGAAAATGGATGGATGGATAAACAAATACATTACACAGAAATAAAAATTTATTAATTAATTAAAAAATAGCCCTGTTATAAGAAGAAAATATTTTCTAATGCCTCTCAAGGTCACCATGTCCCATTCCAATGGGTATAGTTCACAAATCACATCTTACACAACCATTCACTTGGACTCAAGGATGAACTGGCTAAAGGTCACTGTGGCCTCAAAACCTGTTTGGATTACCAAACCGACCAGGAGCAGAAGATTTAGATTGTGACCATATTTCACATTTGGTCAGATGCTGAAATAATGATGTTAATGTTTGGGGCCCACCTATTAAAGTCTTCACGCCACGTATCATATGTCTCTGGACAAGCATGGCTTTAAACTCCAATTTGACAGGTTGGCAGAAGCATACAGCCCCAAGGTGGTAATTCCAGTTGGCTACCTGAAGATCTTTATAAGCTCCAGCTGCTGCCAAACCTGTGTGGCTACAAATATGTTTTTGTCTGTGTATACCTGCTGATGTGTGTGTGTGAGGAAAGATGGAGGTGGGCAAATCCATGTAATCCCAAAGTGGTTGTGAACAAAGAGGCTCTCCAGAGCACAGAGCTGGGATAATCCGCTGTCCGCTCCATTCCCATAAAAGGCTCTTTCTCCCCACCTCTCTTTCTTTTCTATTCTTCTTCTTGCTCACTTCCTTTCTCTCATGTGCTCACCTTTTGATCTCTCTTTCTCGCCTTCTGTTTCTTTATTTCTCCTGTTCTCTCTCTCACATATACCCTTACTATAGGGGCTGGTTGAGCAGCTGTGACAGAAGCCATTTGGTTCAAAAACTTCAGCGTCCTTCCTTCCTTTCTCCTCTGCCTGCCTATGTGCTGCTGTGTTGTCAAGGACTTACAATAAAGTGATATGATACCCTAATCAGCTACTGCACTGTGATACATTGACTGTAACCATTGTAAAGTTGCTGCATTAATGCTGAAATATTCTTGCTTCTAGAAGAAATATTGGTTGAAATAGATCTTTTTTGCCTGATTACACTAATGCAGTCTTATCAGAATAAAGTGATCTAACATAAAGGAACATAAATATGTTCATCTGAAATGATGTTCACATTGCAAAAGCAGTAAAACATTGTTTAATTAGTTAATTTGAAGGTTTTTATTTTTTGTTTTGTTGCTTTAATGTCAACATGTGGCTGTTAGCATATTAGCTTTAGTTTTTTTGGGGGGGGGGGGTTTGCCTGCTTTTTCCTTCCCACCATGTCCCACCTTTATTTTTACTTCCTCGCCTTCCCTCTCAAGGTTCTCCAAGCAATGGGCTACCCGACTGGATTTGACTCAGACCTGGACCCCATGAGTTCAGACGAGAAGTCAGACAGTGAGGGGAAGAGCGAGACCTCCTCACACACTAGCAATAACCCAACACACTCCTCGGACAGTTCCAACACGCTGGAGGTAGGGAATGAGAAATGTGTGACAACAAATGAAAGTACACACTCAGTTCAAATGTTGTTTTTTTTTTTTTTAAATCTGGTACATTTTGATTCGATTTGAGCTACTGAAGGTTTAACATGAAAGATATCTATAAGGCACTGACATTTACATGCCATGCTCCATCTCCCATGTTAACTGTCAGATGTGTTATTTTATAAATCAATGAACCCACTTTTAAATTAAGTTACTTTAATACCTTTTCACTCTCCAGGTGCGAACTCAGGGTCCCATACTGACAGCAAGTGGAAAGAATCCTGTCATGGAGCTAAATGAGAAGAGAAGAGGCCTCAAATATGAGCTCATCTCTGAGAGTGGAGGCAGCCATGACAAACGCTTTGTTATGGAGGTGAGATAAAAGTGTTTTAGTGATAGTTTTGTCAAAAGCAGACACATAAAGTGGCCAACAAATATTACTGTGCAAAAATCTTGAGTCACCCCTCATATCTTTATATTTTGTCACCAAGGAGCCAGACTTTCTTTGGACTTTGGTCATTTTCAGTCAGTCCAGTTTATGGACCTATGGATCATTCAAGCATTAAAAGGCATCTAACTCAAAGGATGAACTGTTCAGACAGCTTAGCAAAGAACCCATTTTAAATTGTATCTTTAGGCACTTTGTTACTAGCAGCCTGTAGCAAAAACACATAGAAAGAAATGAAGGGTGTCTTAAGACTTGTGCACAGTATTGTACACAATCAGAAACAGGCTCATCACCCGGTAGAGTCAGTGGGGTGGTTTGTTTTCCGACATGCCTGGTTGCTCCATCGCTCTGCTGATTGATTAGCAGGCCTGCTTGACAGCAGGGTATCCTTAAACAAGCCGTCCTGTTCAGCAAGACTCGCTGGCTGAGTCACTGATGACTTCAAAAAACCTTGGCTTTGGGCAACATTGTGGGATTTTTAGCTCTAACAGATTTGTAATCTAAGAAGTGTGACTACCCATAGAAAGACCTACAACAATAAAATAAGAATAGAGAAAATTTGTTGTTTAAAAATCACTACAGGTCCAAAAGACAGGATGATCATTTTGTCTCTCTCTAATAAAAAAACACATTTCCATGAATATTTGTGTGCATATCAGGTGGAAGTCGATGGGCAGAAGTTTCGTGGGGCAGGCCCCAACAAAAAGGTAGCAAAGGCCAGTGCTGCTCTAGCAGCTCTGGAAAAACTCTTCTCTGGTCCCAATGCAGCTGCAAACAAGAAGAAGAAGATATTGCCTCAGGTAAGGAGAGGCACACTTCCACAGCACAAACCAGACACAGAAGTCTGTAGCATGTGCATTTACATTGAAACAACAATAAACCATCAAATCAGTCTTTTTGTCTTATCTTTGAGAGTCTGAAATACTGTTATACTCCATTTCTGATCAAAAAGCAGTTGGACAATTTGTCTAATCTGTTCCCCCATCAGTAATCAATAACACTGTGTTTAGACTGATTTAACAAGTTTAACATCAATACTGTGCTGTTATGAGATCACCACTCTTCCACTTATGTTGTCAATAAGCCTGTATCCCACATAGATCTGTAAAAATGAGACCCAAATGCATTAGAACATTGTCATTGTTACATGTGTGTTTGATTTGATATCTTCTTACCACTGTATTCATGCAAAACACACATCTTTATATGTCCAGCTTCTGATCTTGGCATCATGATTGTTAATATATGTACTGTTTGTCTGTGTTCAGACCAAAGGAGCCCTGGCAGCAGCAGCAGCAGCCTCAGCAGTAGCAGCTCAGGTAGCCAGAGGAAGAGGAAGAGCAGCCCTCGCAAGAGGCGCCTTCGTCAGTGCAGCTGCACCTGGATATGTCACGCCAGGTAGTGAAGGGATTCTGTGTGTATTGTTATGGGAAAAAATCACCAGTTCGCAATATTGTAAATATTATATTTGTTGCTTTTAGATTATGTAGGAAATAATTTAGGCTTCCAAGAACAATTTTATTAATCAATAACGCAGTTAACCAATGAACATTTTGCATCTTAATTTTGATGTAGCACAACACATACTGTATCTTCTCCAAAAAATGTTTCAACCTCACATCAAATTGTACTGGAAATGGTTTTTAACTGAAATCTCTGCTCCCACCTAAACCTGCCGATTTCCTTTTTTACAACTGTACAGAATTTCTGTGCTGAGCTGTATATTATTATTATTATTATTATTATTATATATTCATTTTACATTTGACATGTTAGTTTCTGCAGAGTTGACATTTTCTTTTGTTGTTGGCTTTAAAGTTTTGACATTTTCCTCTGCTTTAGGCCGCTTGCTCATTTTCCTGTGGTAAATAAACATCCATTTCGCTGTAGTTGTATCGAAAATATCACAAATACCCTACAGTAACCCAAAGAAAAGGGGATAGCAGTAATTTGTTGAGAACAGATAAACCGTGTAGTTGTACTGAACTCCAATGTATAAAACTCACTGTAAGATTTATCTTCATTATGCTCGAGCAGGAATACAGCATCTACTCAGATCTCATACTTTAAACCTACAGCTGTCTGCTAGAATTCAGAGTGGCCAAAACAGTCATCTGAAGTTACAGAAGAAGCTGAAACGTGTGTTAGTTTTGGATTTAACGAGTGCAGAATTGAATTAGACCTTGTAACCTCTTCCCCAACAGGCTTTGGGACACCGTATGGCTACAGCCCTGCTGCAGCAGCTGCTCCTGCGTATGGTACGTGCCTCTTCCATGTCCACTCCTCATCATCTCAAGCCTCCTTTTTCCATCTGTAACCTCCCTCCCTCTCTCTCTCTAACCGTTTGTGGGTAAATTAAAGAGTCTTCAGTAGGTTTATGCTTACAAACCTTCTCCTCTACTGCTTTTTACATCAATTTCTTCTCTTTTCTCAAAATTACTTTAAAATCTTGACCCCCTTTATGATCCAAGTTTTAGTGTTTAACATTGAATCTCTTTGTTGGCTTGCTGCAATCAAATCTGTGCTTTGGCTAATTGTCCACTCAGCCTTTGTGTGTTAATCTGCTTGTTGCCTCTCACTCCCTAATCTCTTATGGTTGGACCGCTGCTCTATCAGCATAAAGTGCTGTTGTCTGTCTCAAGCTTTGATCTAAAATCACCAAAAAACAATCCTGATCGTGATTACATTAACACACCTGCAGTCATTTGCCTTCATATATCTTGAATGCAAATAGAAAAGAGTAGAAAACTAATTAAATAGTCACCTCTTACTCTCCATTGAATTGTTTCAGTACTTTTAAGTGCTTTTAAGATGCATATCATCTCTGCATCTGTAGGGCTGCTGCTACAGTGTTTTCTTGTTCTCACTGCTATCCGCTGGGCTCTTATACACACACAGAAATTTGAGCATGATATGCACTTATCCTTGACCTTTAGTAGCATAAGCATTGGAGAAAACCCCATTCCATACACACATATTTACCTCAACAGACTCAGTCTTGTGTAGTGGGACTTCACATGTAGCACGAGGAGGCCTCTCTGTCCATCCGACAGCTTGGAGTTTGAATGGGTCTTATGTGCTAGAAGAAACTAGCTTGAGGCCCCAGGCAGATATGTAGTACCCCTCTGAAAAACCAGCAGCCCTGAATATGAAATCCACCTCAGTTTATATGTTTATCAAAGCTAGAACCCGGTGTTAGTTTGGGGCATTTTCCAGGCAGCCACAACCTTTTTACATATTAGTGTGATAGGTATGCTTACTAAAATAGTCAGCATTCACTAGCACATTCAAATAATTATTGTTTACCAATAAATACATCTGTAGCGTGCTTCATACCAAGCCACTGAAAAACAGTGGTGCATAACTAGGCCATTAAAAGCCCTGCATGTTCTATGGAAATGCAAGGGCATAAATCGCTGCATACTGTGTGCACCTTTGCCCCGTTACTCATCAGAACATGTCACGTATCCCGGCTTGTATAACTAGCCCTGACCTTGAACCTAATCTGTACCTTCCCACAAGTAAGTAGGAAGTAGGAGGTTAAAAATATGCATTGAACTGGAGAAAAATATAGACATGAAATGTTTCATCCTCAGAATTTGCAACAGCACAGGGTGCGTTTGATACCTCTCTTTAGTGTTTTTGGGCTCCATCTCTTTGTTATTTAAGATATTTAAAAGGGATGTATTATTCTAAAAATTAACTCTATATTTAAATTCCTGGACTCTGCAAGACTAGCTCTGCATGATTCTGCATGGTTTTACATTGGATGACCTTCCTGACGCAACCCCAAAGTCATTTGTGTCTCCTCACAGTTCAAAAGTATCCTTATTTCTCCTATAGCGGGCCTTGGTGCAGCCTCGCAGTTAGTTTAGTTCCTCTCAATCTAAGGCCACCCTTACTTTAAGCTTTCTGTCTTCTGATTATTCCAAAAGCTATTAGAGTTACTACAGTGTCCATTACAAAACAATGCAAACAACAGCTTCTCTTTCTCTACCTGCTTTCAAATGATTATTCCTCTTTATTTTACACCTTCTTTCCTAATTTTGTAGTTTTGATCATCATTATTAACAATAACACTGTACACACTAGCATAGTTGTTGAGATCAAGAGCAAATTATCTGATTAGTCACACTGACTAAAACATATTTTAAAAATTCCACTGCAACCTGGTGTAACTATTACTGCCTTTGAAATTTCACTCAAAAAGTGGTATGCAATCTAGAAAAATTCTTGGATTGTTTTACCACCTGTCTGATTGTCTAAAGGCCCCGCTGGTCACCATGCTCCAGATCACAGTAAATAACTGGGCATCATGAAATCAGTGATTCAGATGGACCAAAATTATCAGAATTGTACTAAACCAAAAGTAAATTTTAGCCTTCTCATCAACTCTCGCTTTGTCTTCTGTGATAAACCACTAATGAAGGCTGTCACCTCGTGTGCATACATTCCTGCTTTTTCTCACGCAGTTACACTTCTACCTCTGGGAACCTGCTTGTTTAGTGCGAGGGGTGTTTGATGGACATGCTCTTAGCATAGTGAGCATTGGTTATTTGTTTCCCAGGACTCATGCAGAGCTATGCTCTTCTCATGTCTCCCCTCTAGGTTTGCCCAAGAGAATGCTTCTGTTGCCTGTCATGAAAGTGCCTGCCTACCCCGTCCCCCACTACCACTTCTTTTAGCATAGGAGACACGCCATACCAAAATGCACCTAGCTTTTCTGTAGAAGGGAAACAGTTTTGTTTTTCTACCGTATGACGAAGGGGAGAGGATTAAGGACTTGAGCTGAAGATTTGTAAAAGCGCTTTTTTGCTTATTTTGTATTGTTTTGGTTCCAAAAACTTTTATGAATATGAAAAACCCTGCAGGTTTAAGTTCTTAAGAGATAAAAAAAAAATTTAAAACTTGAAGGATTTGTACTGTGAATTGTTACCTCATTCTATGAGTCTAAATAATATATATATATATAAGCCTTTTGTTATTTTGTTCTTTCTTTGCTAAAGAAGATGATATCCTTTGCAATATGACACACACAACACACACATTCTGTGTACAAAGACAATAATGTGAGCAGTGTGAAGGATGTATAGGAATAAATCATCAATGCTGCAAAATAAAGTTTATCTCCAATAAAAGCTGAACAGTTCCTGTGTATATCTCATTTAAAGGCCTTCAGCTACTAAGGAACTTGATGTAGTAGCACCTTCTTCTTTGGTTCTGTTCGGACTGGATTTGTACTTATGTCACTTAACATAGGCAGATTTACCTATTTTTTAAACCTGCAAATACTACTGTCAGTATCAAGCTTTAATATTCCAAGCTCATGCATTCACAAAGATTGAATTTCAGTACCTCGGCACCTCTCGATTCATCTCTTTGACCTTCAGCTTAAAGATATTCAGAGAAGAAAAAGACAAAGACGACAAATTATAAATTTAGGAAGCTCTTGTTAGATCCTCTATCTTGCATTCAGCTGCATGATCTCATTATTGTATGTGGAATTAATATTTGGCAGGTTTCCCTCAGCTCTCCAAATTATTGCCTACAGTATTGTATTTGCTGTCATATAAGCTAGCTAACAGCAGAAGAACACTGACATTGCTTAAGCTGAATTCATTGGCATAAATCATCCTGAAAATAATAAACATAATGTTTTCTTCACAGACTTTTAAATCTGTGACATTTGAGTTGTAGCTTCATAAAAAATTAATGTTGATCACATTCACATAATCCAAAGCATGCAACAGAGACATAAATGAAATCATACTTCACTGTTAGCTTTTTTTATGTTGTTTCATTATTTCAGTATCATTTCCATATTTGTTCTGTTTGCTCTTTTTTTTTTCCTCAATGCAAAGTACCAACACCAGTAAAGTCACTGAAACCTGGGCTTAAAACCATCCTCTATAAGATGACTGTAAAAAAAAAAAAATTTTAATAATCTGTACAAATAATAAATAAGAGGAACCGGGCTAAATCTAAATACAGCACAGTAAAGGAGAAACTCAAGCTTACTCTGTCAACACACCAGTCAAAGAGTGCCAGTCGAGACAGAGTTGTGCTGGCCCTTCACCACGTCTTGGTCATCCAACCAGCAAGTGGTAACCCTCCCCTTCGACGACGTCTCCATGGTTACGGCTATGAGGCGCAGCCATTGGATGAGTGGACCCAATATCTTGTCCAATGGTTGGTTGAGCTCCACTGAGTTGTTATAAAGCCCTTAAATAATCTTTGTCCTTCTAAGAAGTTGACTTCAATCTCATATGATTGAAGACTATTTCCACTTGTTCCATTTTGTGTTTTTTTTTCTGTCATTCTTTTCTTTCAGGTTGAAATTATTTTAATGCACAAAGACCTGAAGACCCACAGAGAATATTTACTGGTTTTGATATTTAGGGAAATATGCTTATTGGCTTTGTTGCACTTTAATCTACTTAGCATAAAGACTGTAAGCAGGGGAAACAGCTACCCAAGCTAAGCTGGGGAACTCACAGGGTAGAAAAAAAAAAAGAGTGGTTTAAATTAAGAGTTAAGAGTGGTTTAAATTAAAGCAGCAGAAACCAAATTATCATGATTTTTCTCTCTGTGCACCTTTCCAGGACATGGGCATAGGATCCCTAGGGGTGTCCAATTATATCTGCCACCTGGACACCTGCGGACGACCCTTTGAGTCTGATTGTGGGGTGGGGTCGCCAATGATCAGGCTTGCTCTTGCACCCTGCAGTCTGGGTTAAAACCTGGGGTTCTTTGCTGTGTTCCCCGAGCCTTTCCTGAGCAGTTTTTGCAGTGTGATGAGTCTCATTGTGTTTTTGTCCCATCACAATGGTCAGACCCAATCAGACAGACACTTCTTTTAATGTCATAACTGAAAAGTGTACTTTTCTTCTGAAGCAACTAAAACCACATATTAGTTTGACCCTTTCTGCTTGGCAAGTGCACATCATTTCATCAGTCTGTTTTCTTCTGAAAAATCAACTCCACAGCCACAGGAGGTATTATAGAGTTTCTAAAACTCCAAACTCCACCTATCAGGTAAAATGATTTTGAGCAAAAGGGAAGAAGGTCCCAATAACACAATTTAAAACAATGCGTTAAATAAAGTATATAAAGTATATACTTTTATATATATATATATATATATATATATATATATATACAGTATATAGGAATTAGTATTCCTGGTGCCCCTACATGGATTTTACAATCATTGGACAGAGAGAGGCTGGCTGTTTCCCCCTGTTTCTAGTCTTTTTGCTAAACTAAGTGTCCTTTGGATGCGTCTTCATATTCATTAGACAAGAAGCATTGATTTTCTCATCCAATCTTCTTATCAACTCTTCCAAAAAAAAAGCCATTAAGAGTATTTCCCAGTGTTTAACTATTGCCTTAATTTAATCTACAGGACATTTACACATAAACAATTTTAAATATGCTCATAATGTTAATATACTTATATACCAAGTCAAAAAAACTAGAAGTTAGAAGACGTGTACTAATTAGTTCATCTTTCTTTTTCTCTGGTCTTCATCACTGCAGGTGGTCTATTTATTGACAATCCTTTCTACCAGCCACGCACCATCGCTCCTTTTATCATTCATCTGGGTCCACAGGATCTCTTCTCTGACTTCTAGAGGCAGCACGTTGTTGGATCCGCTCTTCACACTTACCTGGCTGCACACATGCCCATCTGTTTCTCTGTCTAATGTGGGCTGCCTTTCAATCCCAACTGATGGATTCACAGATTCTCAGAACAGTTTCAGTTTGATCAGTCCGCTGAAGAAACTTTCTTCCTGATGAAAAAAAAAAGGCAGAAACTATGTGACCTGCTGACTGAGAGGCACAAAGCTCCTCTCTCTGTTTTCTCGTCTCTTCATCCAGATTATCTCCTCAGAGGAGAGCGACTTTACACGAAGCAATACTCGGATTTTACGAGAAATGTTCAGCTGTGACTGTGTAAGGCCAGGCTGGTCTTTCTTATAGCAATACACCTGAACTCCTCTCTTTGAGCTTACTTACTTGAGAAGATGTGAATGTCCTACAGAGTTTTACCCAACACAGCATTGCAATAGCTCATTTTGATTGTATATTCAATGTATGTGTGTGTGTGTGTGTGTGGCTATAACATTATATATATATATATATATATATATATGGTGTATTTCTATAACAATGTGTTGACAACATTAATATATGATGATGTATTTATGTAAATACTCTATAAAATATAACTATTGTTGTTATAAATTATTTTAGAATTATAAAGTGTAATGTAACTGTAATATCACAGTATAGCTTTCTTCCAATTTTATATACACTGAGCAATTGAAGCTAGTTCTAGGAGATGCAATATTATCTTTGGTATTCCTATAACCTGTGCTGTTAGAATAATAAT
>VUQS01066391.1:0-14116 GCA_015108495.1 Heterochromis multidens | reverse complement strand
TTCGGACCACGC
Organism: Heterochromis multidens; assembly: GCA_015108495.1. NCBI lineage: Eukaryota > Metazoa > Chordata > Actinopteri > Cichliformes > Cichlidae > Heterochromis > Heterochromis multidens. The sequence continues at coordinate 14,104 of VUQS01066391.1, read as the reverse complement.
CCCGCTGCAGTGGGTCCATCGCATGAAGGATGCCAACGCGCGAATCACCCGGTGGTATCTGGCTCTCCAGCCTTTTAAGTTTCAGGTGGTTCATAGGCCGGGGACGCAGATGGATGTGGCTGACTTCCTCTCCCGCTCGCGGGGGGGGGAGTAGGCTAGGCCAGATGGCTCCCTGGCCTCAGTTGGGCGATGGGGGTATGTGGAGGGGTGTGGTTTGCGGCTGAGCTGCAGGGGAGAGGTGGAGCAGCGGGTTCAGGGGACAGCTGATAGGGATCATTAATTTAGCCTGTGCCTTTTTATGCTCTGTCTTTTGCAGTAGCAGGTGTGTGTGGACATGAGAGCAGAAGGGAGCAGAGGGCGGAAGCCAGCTCAGCGACAGGCCCGTGTTCCCACTCAACAAATCACGCATCACAAAAAGAAACACTAAAAGCATAATAAAAAACGTCATATCGCAACCGGTGTTACAGTGTGTACGTTCTGGGTCCTTCACAATAGTTAACACTTGACTTCATCAGAGGTCTAAACAGCACAGCAAATGTTTTTGTGTCAAAGTAAGGATGGAACACAGAAAAATATGAAGTTTTTCCTGACCTACATTTTTGTCTTTTATAGCATATAACCCTTTGAAAATCAAAAACTGAAGAAAACCATGAATCAACATGTGGACATTACCTGTGCAAAGATCAATGCTGCTGAAGTGAAACAGAGCAAAGTTACAGAGGTTTGATCAGAGACATAGCTAAGCATTTTGCAAATTGGCAAGTTACCGCAAAGGTAAAACAGAATTCATGACAATGCTTTTCAAACGTGAGGCGTAATTTTGGTCTTCTTTTGCTCGTGGTTCAGTGAATTTTGGTCGGAGCGTGATGAAACTTGCAGTTTTAAAATCTGTGAGAACTGTGCTTTCAACAAAGACGTTGCTTGTTCGTGTACATGACGTGAGGTGAAAGGGGGAATCCGTGCTTTGTGTTAACATCTTTTTGAGGAATCTGTTTACCTGTTCTTTAATCGTTTGTTGTTTTAGCTGTGTTTGGTGGTCATTGAAATGGTTTTGTGAGCTTTTAGCAGAGATTCTGATGTTAATGTTGATACCACACGTCTATATTTAACCCCTGTGCCCTCCTCAAATTTACTACCCTTTAAATGTCCAAGACTCCAATTACCACCAATGTCTCATCCCCCTATTATTTACTATATGGAAAATAATTCGTTTTTTGTGTTTTTTAAAAAATAAATAATTAATAATTCAAATGATTAAACTGGCATTTAAAGGGTTAAAATCTTGAAAATGATTGAATGTTTGATTGTTTTGATAAGGGCTCAAGTCAATTAAGTGATTTATGAAAAAAAAGCAGAAAAAAATATTGTTGTATGCGGATTTTATGGCAGATTTTGTGCGTGTACATTTTTGGCCATGAAGGTGTCGAAAGGGTGCAAAATGCATCAGTAGAGTATGAATGACATGTAAGAGTAAAAGACACTGGATTTCAAAAATCCACGGCCCACGGTACTGGGGGCATTGGGGTTTAATAGGTTAAATTCCGGTGGAGTCTGGGGGTTTGCTTTTAATTACCGTGCTAGCGAATGCTGTTTCTACCAGGTAACAGCCAGAGTGACTTTGACAGCATCTGATTGGGCCATGCTGACTATGGTTGTGATCCTTGAAATTAAAGCGAGCCTGGAAGAGTCGCAACAGTGGGGAGAAGCGTGAACCATAGACCAGCAGACACAGAGTCACATCATAAACGTGAAAGAAGAACAAGAACAAAGGCCTCTACCTGTCATGGTCTCAAGTGGTTCTGCCTTTTTTCTTTCTTTTTTCTTTGTTGTGGTTTTCTCTCTCTTTCTCTGTCGGTGTGTGGGCGTTGTGCTTGCCTCCTGTCTGCAGTAGCTCCTCCCATCTCATTGGTGATTAGGTGGGCTACTTAAAGCTGGAACAAATACTCAGTCATCACCAGATCATTGCGTCAGCCAGGTACACTCTCGGCTTCCGTCTTGTGTGAAATCTCTGAATGTTTATGCTGTGGATTAACCCCTCTCTCTGTGCAAACCTCTTCACAAAACCCGAGTCCTGTGAGCAAAACTCTTTTGTGTGTGTGTGCCCTTGGATGCAAGCAATACCCTGACATCCACTCTGGGACCCTGAACGCCTCATCGACAATTCAGTTCACTGTGTTTCTTTCTTTCAACATTGTTAATAAACCTGTTGAACTTTTACAGTGCTCTGCACCTGGGTGATCTTTCTGTTAGCTTATGACAGAATGATCTGGCTAGCATAAACCCAGCAGGCACTAATTCGGACCAGGCTTCGACCGCTTCCCCGGAAACACCACAGGACGCACAGACTGTGGAACCCTCCACCTCTGCTGTGTCTCCGATGCCGCCATCTCCACCTACTCAGCCTGCCTCTGTGGTCCCTTACCCTCCGCTGCCGCACCGCGATCCTCTGGAGCGAGCTCTGCCTTCTCCTGAGCCATTTTCGGGTGAGCTAGAAAAGGCCCAGGGCTTCCTAACACAATGTATGTTGGTGTTCTTCGTAACAAACAGTTACGAAGAACATATGCCTCTGATTTCGCTAAGATAACTTTCATCACTAAGTTAATGTGAGGCAGAGCTTTATTATGGGCATAGGTGTGATTAATTCTGGCAGCAAGTTAACCTACGCTGAATTTCTGAATACATTTAAGTGTGTTTTTGTAAAAGGAACCAGTGCTGATGCAACTGCTCACCGTTTGTTCAACCTGAAACAAGATAAACGGAGCGTGGCTGATTATTCAGTCAACTTCTGGATATTGGCAACCAGTTTCCAGGAAACCGCCTGGGAGGAAAGAACGTTCCGAGGAGCTTTTCTGCACAGTTTAAATGAGAACATCACCATTGAGTTAGTAACAAAAGACTTGCCTGTCTCTCTTGATCAACTTATTTCCCTCTGTATTAGACTCGACGACCACATGAGAGAGCACCGCCGGCGTCATTCAGTGTAGCTGGGGACAGCTCACCTCGCAGAACCTCCCGGTCTCTTGGCCCGCTTGCGATGGAACGGCAGCCTGGTGGCGAAACATCTTCTGAGCCAGAACCGAAACCTATGCAGGTTGGCAGAGCTCAACTTTCCCTGGAGGAGTGGAACCAAAGAATAACAGCTGGTGAGTGCCTATATTGTGGACAACTTGGTCATTTCATTGATGCCTGTGATCATCAGCTAAAAGGCTGGACCTGTAAGTCAAAGTAGGGACGCTGGCGGGTCGTACATCCTCTGGTTCTTCCCTACCCAGGCTAACAGTACCAGCTACCGTCTGTCCAGAAAGTCACTCTGTTCAACTACAGGCACTCATCGACTCGGGAGCTGAACAGAACCTCTTAGATTCCAGTCTGGCATGACAGCTCAGGATAACTTTGGTTCCGCTCCCAGAACCTCTGCCATTGTCAACCAACGGTCAGCCATTAGCATCCATCACCCATCACACTGAACCTGTCTCTCTGCTATTATCTGGCAACCACCATGAGTACATCACGTTATACATTTTTGACACCCCTCATTCCCCCTGGTGCTCAGGTTCCCATGGCTTCAAGCTCATAATCTGACCATTGACTGGGTTAGTGGAAAAGTTACCTCTTGGAGTTTGCATTGCCATCAGCATTGTTTGCAGTCTGCCTTACCTCAAAACTTGACCTGAGAAATGCTTACCTTCTGGTCCACATTTGTGAAGGCGATGAGTGGAAGACTGCTTTTAACACCCACCTAGGTCACTCCGAGTACCTGGTGATGCTGTTTGGCCTCACGAATGCCCCAGCCGTATTCCAAACTCTGGTAAGCGACATTCTCAGGAATTTCCTGCATGTTTTTGTTTTGGCCTACCTCAACGACATCTTGATTTTTCCAGAAACCTCCAGGAACACCAGGGTCACATCCAGCAGGTTCTCCAGAGATGCCTGGAGAACTGCCTTTTTGCCAAAGTGGAGAAATGTGAATTCCACGTCCCTCAGGTCTCCTTCCTGGGCTACCTCATTGAGGCAGGTAAAGTATGGGGTGACCCGGCCAAGATATAGGCTGTGGTGGATTGGCCCGTGCCTTCATCCCGTAAGCAGCTCCAACAATTCGTAGGCTTCGCCAAATTCTACCACCGCTTTATTCGTTACTACAGCAGGGTTGCGGCCCCCCTAACTGGTCTGACTTCTCCCAAGGTACCCTTCCTCTGGAGTACAGCTTCCCAGGAGGCTTTTGGAAAACTTAAGAAGCTGTTTACCTCGGCTCCTGTCCTCACACAGCCAGGCCTCTCTCTTCAGTTCATCGTCAAGATTGACGCTTCCGACACCAGGGTAGGTGCTGTTCTCTTTCAACATGTTGAAAATAAGATGCATCCCTGTGAGTTCTGGCAGTGTGGTCGTGGCTTGAAATATTTGGTAGATTAGGAGGGGTATGGTTCGGAAGACCGATCGTGGGTGCCTCTGTCAGCCATTCTGGATCCCTCCATGATCTGTGAGTTTCATCGTAGGCACCCAGGCAAGCCTGGTGGGTTGCCGGGAGGCTCCTGTTGAGGTGGGGTGTAACAAAAGGACCCAGACAGCAGTCTTGCCAGTATGTGTTCTCTTTATTTACAGTGTTAAATAGTGCTGTTGAGAGGCTTTCCAGCCCGCTGTCTCCAGCTCAGTCACCGTCAGACTTCCTTTCCTCGTTCCCGGAATCCCACTAAATCCCCCAAACATCCTCATCCCAGGCATGATGAGACCCAGCTTTCCCTGGTCCTGCCCCCAAACCCACTACTCCACCCCTCCCCTGCCGCTGAGCCACAAACCACACCCCGCCACATACCCCCAGCGCCCCCGGCCTATGGATCACCTTGAACTTAGAGGCTGGAGTGCCAGATACCAACGGGTGATTCGGGCGTTGGCATCCTTCATGCGATGGAGCCATTGCAGCGGGGCGTGATCCAAACAGAGGGTGAAAGGGCGGACCAGGAGGTAATAGCAAAGGGAGTCGACCGCCCACCAGATGGCCAGGCACTCCTTCTCCACCATGCTGTACCTGGCCTCTCTCTCAGACAGCTTCCAACTGATGTAAATGACAGGGCGGTCGACCCCCCTTACCTGCTGGGACAAAACGGCCCCCAGCCCTCTGTTTGAGGCGTCAGTCTCCAAAATTAAAGGGAGGGAAAAGTTAGGAATGTGGAGCAGGGGTTCCCCACAGAGAGCCTTCTTAACTTGCACAAACGCTGCCTGGCACTGCTCCATCCACCGGACCAGATCTTGAGCACCCTTTCGGGTGAGATCAGTTAAGGGGCTGGTCAGCTCCGCAAGGCTGGGCACAAACCGGTGGTAGTAGCCAGCCAGCCCCAAAAACCGCCTCACCTCTTTTTTGGTCTTGGGGTGCCTCGGTCAGCCATTCTGGATCCCTCCATGATCCTCGAGTTTCATCATAGGCACGGTTTTATCTGCTTGCTTTTATTTACCTGCCTGCCCCCCAAGTGGTACTTGGATTATTAGCCCTCCTGTGAAAATTTCATTTTTTAAAAACTGTTTTCCAAGTGCTGCTAAACAGAGAAAGGAATTTTTAACAAAGCTTTTCCAAACATCCTAGTTTTATTTTGGATGCTTACATTATTCTACTTTGCACACCGGAACAAAATTGTTTCACAAAAACCAAAAACTACCAGGGTCAAAATGCTTAGGCCCCCTGATGCTAATAGTCAATTGTGTATCCCTTTTGCCTGCGGTCCTCTGTTGTAGTTTTCATATAAGATTCACAGTTCCAGGTGCATTGAAGATCCCCACAGCACAATACTCTTACAATGATGTTTCATTGTGGGGACGGTGTTCTTTGAGTTGTAGGCCTCTCCTGTCATGGAACCGTTGTGTGGCAGGCAGGAAGTGGACCCCTATGCAGGCTTTTATTTGCTGGCAACTGACAGATTAAGAAAAATACAATAATGGAGCAGGGCAGGAGCAAACTGACTGGAAACTAGGACTAGAGGAAGACACACAGACAGAAGAGCACACAACATGAGGGATGAGGGAATGAGGGAGACACGACTGGGGAGACAGAAATGGATCACAAAAGATAAACTAGAATACAGACTACAAACAGAGGATATAATGCATGACAAAGGAAAATGGCAACCTACTAATATTACCACATATTGTCAGACTTAAACACAAGAGGTCCTCAAAAAACACAAGGAACCAAACCTCACAAAACTCAAAACTCTGGGTCTAAGACCCAGGACCATGACATCTCCCTTCTTTCTCCAAATAAAAGCAGTGTCTCTATGGCCAAAGAACTCTAGTTTCATCTCATCTGACCAAAGGACGCACTTCCAGTACACATAATCTTTCTCCAGGTGATGCATGATAACATACACACAAGTTCACACACACAGGTTTAAATGACTACTAACTATCCTCACCTGTGATCTGTTTGCTTGGAATTAGTGTATGTGTATAAAAAGAGTTTACATACCCTAGTTCTCAATACCGTGTATTGCCTCCTTTAACATCAATGACAGCTTGAAGTCTTTTGTGGTAGTTGTGGATGAGGCACTTTATTGTCTGAGCAAGTTGAGGAAAGTTGAGCAAGTGTTGTCATCATTTCTGCTTGAAGACTCACACACAGGTCAGTCAGGTGTTTGCTGTGGACTGGTATGATCCCTGCAGCCAGAATAAAAAATAAATAAATCAAGTATAATAATAATAGTAGTAGTAATAATAATAATAATAATAATAATAATTATAATAATAATAATAACATATTGCACAATTGCACAATTGAGAAGTGCTTTCCACAGCAAAAATTAAAAAAAAAAAAAACAAATGAGAAAAATAAAAATACAAAACATTTAAAATGTTGGGCAAAGAGAAGGTCTAAAAGGTCAACCTATAAATGTGATTTCAGGAACCACTTAAAACAGTTAGCAGATTTAGCAGATCTAATAAACTGAGGGAGATGGAGAGAGAATTTGTGGGGGCTACAGCTGAAAACACACACAGTCACCTTTGAATATGTCGCATGTATATCTTTCCTACCTATGAATGATAATTAGCAACAGAAATGTCCTTGAGCAGACACTCTAAGAAGCTGACTACTACAGTAGGATTCAACCAACAGAGAGTGAACTTATCACATATTAAAGTTTTTTCTCCCTGGGAAATACAGCCACTGTACTTTTAGCTCACAGACATGTGTTCCAAACTGCACAGTTTGCCATTGCTTATATTTGTTGCTCTGCAGAGGTGGGAAGTAACAAAGTACAAATACTTTGTTACTGTACTTAAGTAGAATTTTCAGGTATCTGTACTTTATTTGAATCAAAACCATATAATTTTTGTATCATTTATAGGGCTATACTCAGAGGTTAAACGGATGGAATGAGTGCAGATGTAGGTACTTCACCATCTAGCTAGTGCTACTGAAGAGGAGCAAACATAAAAGGAGTAACGTGTTGTGGTGGGTCATTTCTGTATTTCCCAGGGAGAGAAAAGAATGAACGATAACGTCACTCAAAGATGGAGAAAGATGTAAGAAAGACAGGACAGGAGAGGAAGAAGAGAAGTATATTGAAAAAAGTATTCGCTCGTCTGCCTTCACACGCATATAAACTTGAGTGACATCCCATTCTTAATCCATAGGGTTTAGTATGATGTCGGTCCACCCTTTGCAGCTATAACAGTTTCAACTCTTCTGGGAAGGCTTTCCACAAGGTTTAGGAGTGTGCTTATGGGAATTTCTGACCAGAAGTGCATTTGTGAGGTCAGACACTGATGTTGGACAAGAAGGCCTGGCTCACAGTCTCTGCTCTAATTCATCCCAAAGGTGTTCTATTGGGTTGAGGTCAGGATTCTGTGCAGGCCAGTCAAGGTCTTCCACACCAAACTCACTCATCCATGTCTTTATGGACCTTTGCTTTGTGCACTGGTGCGCAGTCATGTTGGAATAGGAAGGGGCCATCCCCAAACTGTTCCCACAAAGTTGGAAGCATGACGTTGTCCAAAATGTCTTGGTATGCTGAAGCATTAAGAGTTCATTTCACTGGAACTAAGGGGCCGACCCCAACCCCTGCCAAACCCAGACTCGTCCATCGGATTGCCAGACGGAGAATTGTGATTCATCACTCTCCACTGCTCTAGAGTCCAGGGGCAACATGCTTTACACCACTGCATCCGACCCTTTGCGTTGCGCTTGGTGATGTAAGGCTTGAATGCAGCTGCTCAGCCATGGAAACCCATTCCATGAAGCTCTCTATGCACTGTTTTTGAGCTAATCTGAAGGCCACATAAATATTTGGAGGTCTGTAGCTAATGACTCTGCAGAAAGTTTGAGACCTCTGTGCACTCTGCACTTCAGCATCCACTGACCCCACTCTGTGATTTTACGTGGCCTACCACTTCATGGCTGAGTTTCTGTCATTTTGTCATTAGTACTAAGGAAATTTCATGACTGGGCTTTGTTGCACAGGTGCCATCCTATCATATCCTATCATGGTACCACGCTGGAATTCCTGAGAGTGAAAGCAGCTAAGATAAGTTGTGAAACATTTGCTTACATCTTGTCGAATTCAGTTGTGTAAATCCACAAAGAGCAGTAAACCTCAGAGCAGCAGCGGCACAGGTCAGCTGATCACATCCTCTACAAAAAGAAAATCTAAATTATTGAGTTGTGATTCTTTACTCCATGCTGAGCCACTACAACCAAGCACAAGGTTCAGTTAGCTTTGCACAAAAATAGCTGGTATAAATGTCCTCCAAAGAGCTACTTTTTACTTTCTGAATTTGAGTACATTTCAGACCCTGTACCTTTTTACTTTTGCTAAAGAAGTTGATTCAGTACTCCAGCTTTTACCGGAGTATTTTTTTAACACAGGTATCAATATTTCCACCTCTGTTGAAATGTTTGAAACATTTCAAATCACCTGCCAATTACAGACACTCTATTTATGCTTGCTCATTTTCTGTAGTACTAGCCACAGCCCTCAGCTAGATGCTGAAGTTCCACGATCACAACAGTACTGAGCTAATATCTTAATGCTGTCAGCTGGAAGCAACACCAAGCTGCAGCGCACAAAATATTAACTCTCGACAGCACTAAGTAATAAACTGCCTTTCAGATTGGGTTACTCACTAACTGAAGGGTGCTTGAAAGAACGATGTTCTGGTCCATTTTAACCCTTAATTATGCCTCTAGTAAAAATGTGCTTTAAATGCTCCATAACTACAAAATGTCAGCTAAAGCACTTAAATAAACTGTTCATTTTGATTAATTTTGCCATGAAGATGTCAGGTTGAGCTGTGTAGAGTGTGGTGGTAGCTTGCGGACCCAAATGCAGAAAGCAGTAGAAGGAGATGAACATAAATTTGAGCATTTATTGCAGAACTAAGGAAAGTAACTCACAGTCCAGAAACAGAAAACCAAAAGCCATGAGGGATAACTGAAGAGCCATGAGGAACCACTGGGGAAACAATAGGTAGTGCAAAGCTATGCCAGACAACTAGACATAGGACAAGGAGAGACAGAGACAATAAATACAAGAGGTAATGAGGGAAGAGAGAATAGGAGGGGAACACAGCTGAAGCTAATCACTAAGGACGAGACAAGGGAAATAAACTAAATACCAAACGCACGAGACGAAGGTTACCAAAATTAAACATGCAATAACCAAACAAGGGGAACATCACTGAAGAAGACTTGAGACAAGAGGATGGAACACTGGGGGAAAGGTTATACCTAAAGCAACTAGTGAACAAGAACAGGGCTGATTACACTAAGGGAAAAAAGTACATGAAGCAATATACACCCTAAGAAAACCAAGAATCACATAGATTATTTAAATAAAGAAAATCTAGAAAGTCCAAAAAAACTCAAAACTACTGGGTAAACAGACCCAGGACCATGACAGAAGAACACAACCTTTCAATCTCTTTACCAACTAACCCCTACAGTTACAGCTAAATGTTTCCTTAGCTAATGTTGGGCAAAGTAAACCCTAGATTTACAAAAATGTTATAACATGCTGGCTCAAGTCTTCACAACTGGTAAGATGAATAACGTTTAGTTATGTCAAAGAGATTGCGATCCCCCAGCTTATCTATACCCAAAAGTCAAATAAAAAAGGTCTTAGCATCCAGCCTTTTTATGGGTAAAGTAATACAGAGTGGCTTATTAGGGTGGCTGTAGCTCAGGAGGTGGAGCAGGTCATCTACTAATTGGAAGGTTCGATCCCTGGCTGCTCCAGTCTGCATGCCAAAGATTCTTGGGCAAGATACTAGCCTATGAAAGATATAAAAACGGGGTGCAAGACAAAGAAGAGAAAGACAGCATTCTTCCTCATTTCCTGCAGATGAGTAGAGCAACATCAGAAGATGGGACTTCAGAGTTCACAGTTGGAAATTACAGCAAGAAACCCACAAGGATTACCCACCACCTGTAACACTGTGGACTTACAAATTTGAATTATTATTCCAGCCTTTAAAATTAACAGATCCCTGGGGCCTATTTTCCAGGCCACTAAACTAAACCCAGTCAATTTTCCAAGAGCACGGATCATAGAGGAGAGCAGCAGCCTGTGGGACTGGTCGTCCTGTGCCGTCGGGGGTGTGCCTAGGCGCGCGGGGGAACTCGGACCACTGGTGTAGACTTTCCTGCATGTTTCTGGCACAGCACACAGGTGCTCACAGCTCCTTGGTCTTTGCTATTGGTTGCGGTCACTTGGGGTTTCTGGGCTCATGTGGGTTCTCATCTCCACTCTGTGTTATTATGTTTCGACTGATTGATGGGAGTAGAGGTGTCCTCACAACATATTTAACCACACTTATTGGTTTTGTCTGGGCTTGTTTCTTCATCCTTGTTTAATTTGTTGGCTGCTGGGTGTCATTGTGGTGCATTTTGTTGGCCTTGAAGGGATGTGGATATTATGGAAGATCATAGGCATAACTTCACAAATGCACAAAAAAAAGGGGGGGAGGGGCTAATGATGTATCAGAAGAATATCAGTTGACAGATGTCTCAGCCTGTGGTTGGTGGTACATATGATGTGACACCTGTCAGTACTTTTCTGATATATATGCATCTAATTAATTTCACTACTTTAAATTAAAATGTAATGCGAATTGATTGAAAATAAATGCAACAGTTCAAATAAAACTCTATGCAAATTCAAAATGCAGTTAAAATACCTAAACTTAAGTATTAGGCCTAAATATTTCATTGAGTGTTGATAGATGTCACTGACAAGAGAAGATACTGACAAACGCTGAGTGTTTGTGATCTCTTTGAAGTCGTCACGCGGCTGCTGCTCGCACCAGACAGGAAGAAGTTCTTTCATTACCCTCTGGACATTATTGATATGGTGTCTGGTTCCCATCTACGTCACTCTGATCTTTGACATGACTGTGGGAGTCTGAACTGGTTAGACCTGGAACGACTCATACAGGTGTTCAGGTTAATGAAGATCTTCAACAGGCCTGTGGTCACTGGGAGCGACATTTTGGTACAGTTACCATGAGGTGGGCATTCTTCTGCTCTGCCTGGCTGTCGGAGTGTCCATCTTCTCTGGTATTGCTTACACTGCTGAATATGAAGAGGATTTGGGCCTGGTCCTGGCCTGCTGGTGGTGGGGGACAGTGAGCATGACCACAGTGGGTTACCGGGACGTGGTGCCCGTCACGGTAGTCGGGAAGCTGGCGGCAAGTGGCTGCATCCTGGGTGGCACCCTGATGGTGGCGCTGCAAATCACCATCATCTTCAACAAGTTCTCCCACTTTTACCACAGCCAGAAAGCTCTGGAGGCATCAGTGAGGAACAACAACCATAAGAAAAAGAGGATGAGGATGAGCTGCGAGAATGTACCAGAGGAGGATGAAGAGAACGAGGGATCAAGTAGGGACAGCTGCTGTCTGGACGATGATGATATTGATGATATCGAAGAGGACAATATAGATTATGAAGATGAAGGAGGTGTAATAAACTATAGTTATGTGGAGCATAACAATAACGAAGAAGAAGGAGGTGCATCAGCTGTGACAAAGAGCTGCTGAAGGCTGCGTTCACACTGGAGATTAAACCTATTCAGATTCAGTTCCTGCCTCATGCATGATGTGTTCATATCAGCGAGTAAAATCCAAATGGAAACAAAGGTTGTATTCATATTTTACTCAGGCTTTCATCTGAAACAAGGCTATGTGAAATGTTGAGTGATCTGTGGGCTTCATGTTTGACCTTTGAAATGTCTACGACCAACTGCTGTCATCAGAACTCATCGAGTTGACTTCATAAACAGGAAGATAATAATTGTTCATTCTGATAATAAAGTTTTTCTGTAACTGTTAAAAAAGATAAAAAACCCAAGATAATAAAATTACAGTACATAAGGTGAAGTTAAACATGAAGGTGTCAGTATGCACTGTGTGTGAGCAGGATGGAGGACCCAAATGCAGACTCTGGAGACAGGATGAAACTTAGGGTGCAGCTTTATTGCTGATAAACACAAACACAAACACCTGACGGGGCAGGGCAAAAACCAGGAAATAGGAACACTAGGAATACCAGGAAACACGGAGACCGAACACACAACTGGGGGGAAGAATGACAATGACGTGACAAGGAACAAAGGCAAACTAAGGGCTAAAATACACAGGAGGATAATCAGGGAGATTGAGAACACTAGGGAACACAGGTGATCTAAATCAGAATACAACGGGACAGAGAAAGCAAAACTGAACATAATACACAGGAGACGCAGGACTGTCAAAGTAAAGCAGGAAGTGGCTAAACACTGAGACACCGACCAACACATGCGTACTTGAAACAGGGGAAGGTAAACAAATACTAAAACACTGAGAGACACAGAGAGAGAGACGGCACGAGAGGAAGAGAGAGAGCACTAAGGGAACTAATAAAACGGAGACCCCTGGCAGAGCGGGTGGCGCTGGCTGGGGCTGCGAAGGGCGCACAGCAGGCTCTGGTGGCTCGGGGAGCACAGAGAGTCCTGGGGGCACAGAGAGTCCGGAGAGCTCGGGGAGCACAAAGAGTCCAGAGAGCTTGGGGAGCAAGGAGAGTCCGGGGAGCTGTTGCTGCACAGAGTCCATAGCCGACTCCTCCTGAGGCTGAGGCTGGTGGTCAAGCCTCGCCTCCCTTGCCCTGAGGACCGGGATGGGTGCAGGGACCAACCAGACACCTGCCACCCCCACCCAAGGAAGTGGTACGGGTGCAGAGGTCGGCTGGGTCGCGGTTGCTCTCACCCTGGGATCCGGGAGGGGTGCAGGGACTGGCTGGACACCAGCCGTCCCCACCTGAGGAATTGGTACAGGTGCGGGAGCAGGCTGGGTCCAAGCCACCCTCACCCAAGGAACAGGCATGGGTGGAGGAGAAGGCTTAGGGGTGGCAACAGCAGACAGAGTCTCTGGGGATGTGGGTTGTGGTGAAAACTCAACATGATTAACTGAGGCTGGCAGAGGCAAACAGTGAACATGGGAGACACATGGAACATTGCGGGTTAGGGCTGACTGAGAAACACACTGGAGATTGTTAGCAGGGGCTGACTGAGAAACACACTGGAAATTGTTAGCAGGGGCTGACTGAGGCGTACATTGAACATGGCTTGTAGTGGCAGGCTGAGTAACATACAGTACTTTTTTGACATAGCTGGCAGGAAAGACAGTTGTAACACAAACTCTGGACAGGCAGGTTTTCCGGCATGAGTGAGTTTTTATTTCCAAAGATGCTGTTACAGTCGGCTGTTTTCTTGGCCCAAGCACAGGTGAAACAGGTGTGTCGTTTTCTGGGGTGAGTAATTGTCCTCTTAAACGGAGAATCTGGGAGTATACACTGGAGATGGCTGACGACTGGAGAAGCTGTGGTTTGCGAGCTATGGTGGCGGAGATGGCGGAGAGAGAGGGCACGAGAGGGAGAGAGAGAGTGAGGGCACAAGAGGGAGAGAGAGAGCACTAAGGAAACTAATAAAACCAGGGACTAAGAACTAAACACAGGAGAGAACACAGGAGGATAAATGCAAAACATAAACATTACACACTTTAGAAACCTTACAACAAATAAACAAAACTAGAAAGTCCACAAAACTCAAAACACTGGGTCCACAGATCCAGGACCATAACAATTTCA
>VUQS01066389.1:0-25144 GCA_015108495.1 Heterochromis multidens | reverse complement strand
CATGAAGGAAGTCATCGGTTTAGGTTTTTTTAGTGAATATTTGACCAAAGTGATTTCTGCTGTTTAACTTTACGTTTGTATTAACCTCCTGAGACCAAAGCTCTTGTTTGGGCCCATTTTACTTCTCGTAGCTATTTCAGCTATATTAGTTGGACCTGATAAATATAAAAACTTTGTTACATAGTTACATACATAAAAAAAAAAAAAAGAAGCCACAAAAAGATACAAAGGTACAAAAAAGCAGGAAAATGTTTTTCTTTCACATGAAATTCTTTGTTTTTGTCTGAAAGTTTTCTTTGTTACTTTCTGTGTCTCAAAAGTCCTTGATAAACTATTTTTATCTCAGAAGTGGTTGTTTAGCCAAAAGGATTAGTAGAGAATTGAAATTCAAAGATAAACAATTAGTCAACAAGTTGATCAACATCTAAATGGTTGTCATTTATTTTGTGTTGATTGCCAGATATTTTCTTATTCCATCTTGCTGGTTGTGAACTAAATATTTTTGTGCCAAACAAGCAATTTGACAATGTCACATGGACACCGGGAAATTATAAAAGGAATTTTCAACATCTTCTGATATTTATAAACCAAACAACTAATTTTGGTTTGAAAGAAATACTCCATCTGCCTGCATCCCTACATAACTCCTACTTTGGAGCTGAAACAAACAGTGATGTCCGACAATCTACTGATGGTGCAGATTCCCACAACAGAGCTTCACATTTACTCACTATCCAGTGAAAGTGAAGGGAAATGGTTGATGTTTATTGTATTTTAGCCTTGCAATAAAGACTGTTATCTTGTACCAGATGAAGACAGTAACCTGGCCACATCCCCTCTGCCAGACATGGACTCAGACTCTATGTTGGGCGGGCCCGTGGATGAGGAGGAGCGGTGGCTGGACGCTCTGGAGAAAGGAGAGCTCGACGACAATGGAGAGCTGAAAAAAGAGATAGACGAGTCCCTGCTCACTGCCAGACAGGTGAGGAACAGATACTTTAAAAAAAAACAAAGCAAGAAGTTGTCAGTGTTGTGGAGAGAGTTTTATCACCCGTGCAGGACCTTCATATAAGACGACTTCCAGCATTTGAAATCAGTAGTCAAACATTTTTTTAAAGTATCTTAAAACATGTTTTTTGCTTGTCTTCCCCCCTCAGAAAGCTTTGCTACACAAGCAGCAGAGTCAGCCTCTCCTGGAGCTCCCCATGGGCTACAAGGAGAAAGAGATGACCGCTGAGATGATGCAGAAACGGGAGGAGCGTGCCCGAAAGAGACGCCTACAGGCCGCCAAGAAGGCTGAAGAGAACAAGAACCAGACGATAGAGAGACTGACGAAAACCAGCAAGGCCAAGATTAAAAGCATGAGGGAGAAGAAGTCCAAGCAGAGCCAGTGTCCCATGGTTCGGTACAGAGACTCCGTGCAGGGAATGGCCATCTCCTTCCCCACGGGGGTTGCCGCTCCGGCCCCGGCACCTCCCTGCCCTCCACCTCTGGCCCCGATGAACTGCGGGGTAAGCGGGTGCACAAACCTGAAGAAGTACTCCTGCTCAAAGACCGGAGTTCCTCTGTGCAGCCTCGAGTGCTACAAGAGGAACCTGCTGCTTGTGCAGGGCGCAGCGTGAACCTCAGACACGGGTTTATGGTTCTGGTCTGGTTTATACCACATGTGACGATGGCGAGTAAGCGTGGTCATTTATTTACATTAAGTGGCTGTGCAGTGGTGATTTTGTACTTTTCTGTTTAGTGTGAGGTGACTGTTTATCAAAATTCCTTTTTCATGTATAAATGTGTCATAATAATGATTTTCTCTGTAGTGCTGCTCATCCAATTATGTACAATACATAAAAACAAAGATCAAAATCTGTGTACAAGTCAAATATTATTCAGTCTTTATGATTTGTAGAGCATGTCATTGTTGGTGCACATAAAGTGCATGTTTTTTGTCTTTGAGGGAGTAGCTGTTTCCACTTTTACATTTTTTTTCTCCCCCGATGGGAGGGAGCATGTAATGGTTGCATTTGTCTGTTTGTTAGCAGTGTAGCGTCCACCGTTTTCAAGATATAATTTTCAAATGTTGTGTGTTGGTAGATAACAGCTCGAGCTGATTTAATTTTGGTGAAAAATCAGTAAAAACTTTATATTACTCAGTTTTTTATGGATCATCAAACTTAATATACTAGGCCTTGGGGGACATAAGTACCTAGGTTGGCTAAGCATTTGACCTTGACCTTCATTGTTGGCACTCAAGGTCAAAGTTGACCTTAAAAAAAAAAATTCAAGAAACCACATCGAGTATAATATATCATATGAAAGGGCATGGAGGCCTGGAGTTCACTGCAATAAGTGTTACTAAGGCTGCAACAAACATCAATATCATCACCATTTACAGGCCAATAATCAATGAGTCCTGAGATTGTCATATTGTCTTTAAAAAACATCATAAAACATCAAAGTTTTAGCGCTCTGAGTGCTCTTGTTAATGTGAAATAAATAAATTAGTCTGGAAACAATAAAAGAAGTCTTTAATGTCAAATAATGTTCATTCATTAATGTAACAAATGAGTCGATTTCCTTACAAAACTGTACAAAGTTTAAATTAAGTGACAATGAATGCATTTCTACTTTGCTGTAAACAGTTTGTGAAAACATCACTACACCTCTATGTGCTGTCAGCGTGGAGCTGCATGCAGCAGAATCATTTATATCGGTGCAGCTGCTGTTACAGGAAGGTCTTGCGTGAGGTTTTACACTATGGTGTCTTGAGGTATTCACTGACTGAGTGGGTTTTCATGTGCACAAACAGGACCCTGGACACATTTTTATATGTGCAACAAGGCACAAAATAGCAGTCAGCCTAATATCACTGCTGAATGTCACACTCTGCTGTTATCTGCAGAAAATCATCCAGAAAATGGACAAGTATTATACTCGAATGTGTCCAACAGGTTTCACAATTTGAATTATCTTCCTGAGAACGTGTCGGATGCTTCATTGGTAAAAGAAGTCTTAAAGTTTGTGTTCATCGCTGCCACTGATCCAATGATGAGGAGGGCGATGCGTCACAAAGCCAAACCAAAGGAGAGTCTGAAGGCCATTTCCACAGGAACCTCAGGCACAGAGTCGTGGAAGCACACGTAGAATTCCTGAGGAACAGGCTCCAGCAGCATGCGCCTAAAAGTCAAAGGAAATGAGATATAGAGGTGAGAACGAGGATGAAATGATGCAGTGGCACATTTAAAAAAAAAAAAAACAAAAAAAAACCTCAGATGGAAAAGAGAAACATTCATATTAATGGTATGAATCAACAAAAGAGCTCAGTTAATTCATTATAAAATTGTTTCCCTGTGAGGCTTCCTTACAAATCCTGTTTTAACTCCGCCTGCCCTCTTTAACTCCTTGAGACTGGGAGTTTTTCCAGGATAAACACAAAGTACCAACAGCAGGTCCAACATGAGTTTCCCGGCCCTCCCTGTGTTTCACCGAACACACTGTACAATGCTTCGTATTCATTTCAGCCATAAAACAGCAGACTGATGGGAAAAAGGAATTATTGGAACTCTTTAAATGGGACCAAGACCA
Organism: Heterochromis multidens; assembly: GCA_015108495.1. Classification (NCBI taxonomy): domain Eukaryota; kingdom Metazoa; phylum Chordata; class Actinopteri; order Cichliformes; family Cichlidae; genus Heterochromis; species Heterochromis multidens. The sequence goes on along the minus strand of VUQS01066389.1, from coordinate 21,565 downwards.
GCTTTATCCTCCAGTAATATTATTTACTAAAGTTATTATTCAGTTTTTGCTGCTCAATCATTCCAGGTGAAGACAGAAAGTTCAATAGTTGCATTCCCCAGATGAGGACAACCTGAGCATACTTCATTGCTCCAGCTGCTGCCTGAATAATCTGAAACATGTAAAACTGTGTGGATTAAAAAAAAATAATTAAAAAGTGGTTTTTGTGAGAGTGGAAGCTGACATACCCAATGACCCAGTAAGTCATGGTGGGAGCGGGTTTCCTCTGGTCGGTCCAGTTCTCAGGTTTACACTGAAACAGAACCCCGTGTTCTTTGACGGGACCCAGACCCCAGCCGCCGCCCTGCGGCCTGTCTGCTGCACGGCGGCTCTACGGGAAAGAAAATCACACTAACAATCACCTGATTCATTCAGCAAGTTAATGCATACGAGACTGTTTAGCACACGGTGAGCCCTGCAGGAAAGGGGTTTCCTCTGAGCAGAGTGTGCATCCTGTTTCACACCTTATTCTCTCCATATTGGGTGAAGAAGTCCTAACCAAAATGTTATTGTTGAAGGAAATGTGAGTCTGGACCCTCTACTAATGTGTAAGATCAGAAAAATCTGGTGTTTTCATGTTGGTCCTGATGTGTTTTTCTCAGTGGCCATGAAATAAATCACAGCTAACCTTAGAGCCTGCGGCTCTGCTTCTGCTCCTGCATGCTGCAGATGGATAAAGGCTTAAAATTAAGTTTTTGTTGCACTTTTACCTCCTACTCTCATCAGTGTGTCCTACATTGGATTTCTGAGGCCAATTCTATAGAAGTTTGTTTCCGCCACTGAAAAAAAAAACAAAAACATTTTAATAGCTTAATAACTGAAAAGTTCAAGTATTTTTCTCAATGTCGAGTTATTTTCTCAGAGGTTTGAGTTATTAAATCAAAAATTTTGAGAGAATAACCAAACATTTTGACTTTTGGATGCCATTTCTTTTTGTCAGTGGCAGAAACAAGCTTCCATACAATGCAGACATTTCAGAGTTAAAAAAAAAAATATTTAGAATACAACACTGACCAATATTTTTTTTTTCAGGTTATGAAACAGTTTAGTTTCAAAGGAATCGTGACTGATCTTTGGAGGACACATTATGTAACGCAGTCACCGTTTCTGAACAGCCTCAAACTAACAACATCTTTGGAATTTCTTTAACCAGGCAAGCCATAAAGAAGAAATTCTCTGATACAATGGCCGGCTGGACTGGCTCAACAAACTAACCTGGCTGTAATTGAGTGACTCTTCACCTAATTGTGATTTTTTTTTTCCTCTTAAAGATTGAACAAATTTCTTAGTTATGCTCTGGAAAGCTGAGAGGCTTTGTGAGGGTCTCTACTCAGAAATCTCACACTTAAAGAAAAAAATCTTTGCTCGGTCTGCTGTCTCACCCTGGCCGGCAGACTCTGCTGGAACACGGCTCGTATAGAGAGGCAGCAGTGGTGGAAGTTGCGAATGAGCTGCGGGTGAATGGAGCCGCTCAGCTGAGCCACTTCTCTGTGAGTCGGAGCGATGAAGATTCCCTGCACCGTTTCCATCAGGACGTAGTGGAATAAGGTGTTCTCTGCACCTGATGTTATTCTGTCACAAACACAAGACGGATCAAACTTCAGAGAGCGTTTTTAGCCAATTAGTAAAAGTAAATGCGTAATAGATCACTTACTTCATGGTGTTATACATCTCCTCTGTCTCCCTCTCAGTCAGGGTCTTCTTCAGGGATCCCAGGTAAAAAGGGTTCGGGTGCTTCATCCTGGGTATCTGATAGAAATATATACAAGTGTATCAAAAAAACGTTAAATAAAATCTGCTTTAAAGTGGCTTAAGAGTAACAATACAGAAATTTCTCACAGGAACTTTTACAGAAGCATGCAAGAAAATCTAGCAATATGCTTTGAATGTTTTAAGTGTGTTTGGTTCATGCAGTTCATGTACTTCCAGCTTTGTTCCCTATAACTCGGTTTTATTTGTGACGAGCTGGCTTGTTGCAAACTTTTGTTTTTAGCCAGAAACAATTTGGGAAAGTGTTCTGCCCACAGAGAAAACACTTGGAGCCAAACCTTGTCCAAACCTGTGTTCAGCACTTTTTCATTTATGTGCAGGTTTATTGGAAAATAAATTAGATATTTCACATCCTCTAACAAATTTAATTCGCTGATATTGGCTAACAGATGAAAAATTCAACAGGAACAAATATAAACTCCTTAAAAGATTACAGATGTACCTTGAAGAGTCCTCCGCTCCCTCCACTCCCATCAGACCCTCCAGACCCCATCGAGTCCCGACGCCCCCCCAGCTTCCTCGCAGAGTCCGGTGTGGAATGCGGACTGAGGCCTGGAGCCACCGATGAACTGGACCCTGACCCAGCATCCATCTGCCCCTCGCTCCCGCTGTCCGACAAGCTCCTCTGCGGGCTGGCTCGCCACGACTTCTCCCCAAACAGGCTGCGGCCTCTGGACCCTGACGAGGAGCCTTTAACGGCCCCGGCAAGCTTGCTGAAGACCGGGGAGGAGGAGGCCAAGCTGTCGAGGCGGTCGCGGGCCGTGGCAGCAGGGAGGAACCAGTCGGCGCAGGACAGGCAGGGAGCAGGCGGAGCATTCAGACGCTCTTCGATACCTGCCTCCAACACCTCCAACTGCAGCAGGGTGGCTTTCACCTGCAGGCCAGAACAAGACAGACCTTTCATTTAACGTAACAGATTTTGTTCTCTTGACTGCAAACTACACACATGCACAGCATGGCAGGAATTTCCATTCAAGTTCAACAAAACCCACCTGATCCACGTAAACACAATCAGGTCCAGGAGAACCCAAAGCTGGGGAAGCACAGCCTCCTGCTTCCAACAGCACACACTGCATAAAGTGTCTCTGAGGAGAGAGAAAATGATGTCATAAAGAAGCGTTAGTATTAACAAATATTAGCAGATAACGCGCACATGAGCAGAGGGATAGTGTAGAGACTGAGGAGATGGGACAGAATTATAGTCATGGTAAAAAGAAAGTACATCCTCTGTCACTTCTAATGTTTTACATATCAGGACATAATAAAAATCATTTGGTTTTTATTATGTAAAACACCTCAGGTGTAAAACAACACACTGAAAATTCCACCGTGTCATTGATTTATTTAACAAAAACTAAGACAAAATGCAGAAGCAGTGGATGGAAAACTAAAAACAGCTCTCTTGCTGTGGTCCCATCACAGCATTTCAATCAGGTGCTCACACTTGGTGATGATCGGTTAATCAAGTGCATTTGATTAGCAGCACCTGGCTGCTACTTACCCTCTTAATTCTTATGGAAGCAGTAAGGGTGGACTTACGTTGATTTACGTTAAATAAATAGTGACACACTGCAGTATCATGTGTTGTTGTTCATCTGAGGTTGTATTTACCTAATTTTAAGACCTGCTAAGGACCAGATTATTTTTGTTATGTCCTGATACGTAAAATTTATGTAGAATTTAGAATTTTACTATGACCTAAAAAATCAGGATTGATCTCATTTGTAAGACAGAGAGATAAACGTCAGAGGGACACACATGAAGTCATAATTTCTACAGTTTAGGTCTATCTATGGATAGGCAAGAATGTGGTTTACTGGACTATTGGTAACTTAATGTCTTTCTTGTATGTGGTTAAAAATTGTACTGTGATGAAAAACAAATCCGCTCGTCCACTTTTAGCCACAAACAGCTCATGCAGACGACACCATGCATAAAAACGCCAGTCCTCTGAGAGCATGGACGTGTTGTTCACTTGACATAAAAACTTATCATTAAAATGATCTTTTCACAGGTGTTACGACATGCTTGGGTTATTTTGAATTTATCACAGTCACCAGCATCACTAGTGTTAATATTTGAGTAATAATAACAAGAAAGACATATTTCTAGCTGTACAATAATAATACAGCTAGAAATAATAACCTCTTTTCCAGATCAGCCATTAAACTCATATGTTGTATCCACTGTAATTATTCAGACTACTATAATGTGCTTAATTAGATTTTTTCTGTGACTGTTTCAGAACAAACAACCACTGTGAATTTAAAAGAGGATTAAAGCAGGTTTTTATGTAAATATGATAATTAAATGTTCCTTTTATTGGAACTAAGTAAAAGAGTTTTGCCGAGAAAAAGAATGAATATCAATTAAAACCAGTCAGTGATTTGCCTCCTTACCAGCCCCACAATGAGTAGGAAGTGTCGCCCTTGTGGCTGGCTGTAGCCCGGTGCAGCTCCGTTAGCCCTCTGCTGGGGAAACACCTCTTTCCAAATGACCAGCTGACCCACGCGCTGCTCTGACGCCAGCGGCAGCAGGCAGTAGTGCTGGCAGTACAGACACACATCCAGCAGGTCCTCCTTAGGCAGATGGTTGGCAATCAGGTAGGACTGGGAGGGAGGAGAGTGGCAACATGAAAGGATAAATCACTGTCTCCCTTATCCCCCTTAGTTAATAATTTAACAGCATAATTGGTTTGTAAATTTGCTGCTGAGCCATAAAACACACTTATCAACCTGTTATCCTGTGTGAAAGGCCATGTTGTGTACACAGTCACTGTTATCTGGACAAGAATAGCTGTCTAGACGGTGGGGTGCAATAAATACGATAAAGCTGCTAGCGCTGAAGCATGCACATGCTTGTTTCGACTATGAAACTTACCTTATAGAACAAACAGGAGCCGAGAATCATATACAGACGCCTCAGGCCGAAAAAATCCTCAGACTGTAAATAAATAAATAAAAAAAACCAAACAAACAAACAAAGCTATATTTAAGGTTACATCAGCAAGAAAAAGGGTCATAAATGCTTTTGTGTGGTACATATAAAGTCTGATAGTGTTGTATGAGTGTAATATTAAATCAGTGGAGCTCTACATAATGATCATTTAAAGCTGAAAGCAGTAACAGCATCTACAGTAGTTCACTTCACTTCTCCAAGCATCAATAATCCATCTCTAATCTGTGAGCGCTGCACGTACAAAGGACAGACCAGACCCCCTTAGCTTCTCATTAAAAATACACACAGAGACATCAACACCTTCCTATAAATAGGCTGACCTTCTCCCTTCCACTGATCAAGACAGAAGACAGATTGCATGTCAGCACACATGTACACGTGCTCAAGAGAAAGCCTCATAACGCTGGCGTGTCTTTGCCCACTGACTATAAAGACTGTACAGAACTTTATATGTGGAGGAGAGCAAGTACGATGCTAGAAAACACAGAGTTTTAGGCTTTTTATTTTTATATTTCTTACCATTTCTCCAAAATCAGAAGACTCAAAATCAGACAGAACCGTATCCACCTCCATCTGCGGATAAAAAAAACACAAAAAATACATATTATTAACACTGAAGGTGCCTTAAGTAATAATTTCAAATGTGCTTTTTCATGAACTCTTGTGCTTTCTGCCCATCAATCACTCACTGTCATTATGAAGTCCATTAAAATTACATCAGATTTAATAAATAAATAAAAACACAGCAGGTGTTGTTTGGTGTAGTCAACACAAGAGGGCACCAGAGCTAAACTAGCAAACAAAAGCAACAGGAGCAGTAAGACAAAGAATAGCAGCAGTGCTCGATTTATTGATCCACAACAACAGAAAGACAGAAGAAACTTCACTTCCACAGATGCAGCAGCGTACCTTGATTTCTGGAGGCAGCGTGAGCCATCGAACTGCCGGCAGTCCGTCGAGGAAGAGGGTCCCTGAGATGTCGGCTGGAGGTGCTGAGGAGGAGCCTTCCCTCAGACGTGAGGGCTGGATGAGCTGCTGGAAGAACAGGCAGAAGAAATGGTCCAACCTGGGAGCGTGGTCCGCCTTACAGAACGCGCTGTGGGGGACACGATTAGGTTAGAAGTTGGACATCTTTAAGCAGACCTATTAGGCTTTTCCTTTGTTTCTGCCAATAATGACGTCAGCATATGCACAACTAATCCATGCGAGCCCAAAGCTCAGGGCCTCAGAGTGCTTCAAAGTCTTGAAGCTCCACCCATCTGCTGTTCAAACCTTCTGTTTACAAGGGGCAGCCAATCAGAGGAAAAGTAGCTTGAAAGAGAAAGGAGCTAAAACTTGTGAAAACGTTCAGACAGTGGATGAACTGAGAGGCTGCACCAAGACCCAGTTTAGGATAAACAAGGCTTATTTTACACTGTGCATCATTCAGAGCTGCTGAATGAAGTCCAAGGATTATGAGCATAATAGGTCCCCTTTAAAAAAAAAGAAAAAAAGAAAAGAAAACATGCACAGGAGAAGATACTTGAGAACAAAGTAAATCAAGTTGTCAAATTGAGACAATAATGACTTTGTGGGGAAGGTTTGTCCTTAAGAGCTAGGACACATTACTTTGATTTCAGCATATTTTGCATAATGTGGAAAAAATGGCAACCAGAAAGAGGAAGTTCCAACCACCTCTCAGCAGGACCAAAAGAAAGCCAACACTGACCAACCTGTCTAAGGAGCCGTACATCACTTTTAGTGTGCGGACTACGTCTCCCACCACCGACTGCAGATACAGCAGAGGAACCCTGGAGGGAAATGGAAAAAGTCAAACTTCAGCCTCAGCAGATCTATCAAGCTTATCAAATATATGGACTAACAGCCAGGAGCCACAAAGAAAAACATTTTCACAGCAGTGTTTTTTCTGCTTGTGGGTGTTCTTCTTCAAAAATCAATCCCTAACTTCCAAGCATGAACGAGACGATGGCTGGACGGGGCTGACCCGGCCGCTACAAATGCAAAGGTGGCTAATGTGACTCATCTCGCCAACCATTTTACGACCATGTGCCTCTTAAAGAGGCATTCATCTGGCCAACAAAGGACAAAGAGAAGCACATGGTAAAGTTAAAAGTGAGGGGAAAAAAAAAAAAACGGATGTCCTTTCCGATTGTTTTTACAGATTGTGCTCTTAAATCTTTCCTCCTTTCCAAAAATACTTCATTCCTGGAGAACAGGTCTTGCTGGGAGAATTTATTGCTACACCAGTGTCAGGGCCCTGATTTAAAAAAAAAGATTTATGTGAAAAATTACTGTCAAATTTTAACACCTGCCATGTGGTATCAACTTGTGTAATATCTACACAGCATGTTGAGTGTGTCTGCAGTTGACCTCACAGTATAATAGTCTGTGTGTAGTGTATGTGTGTGTGTGTGTTTAATGTTGCTTCAGTCTACCTCTCAGCAGGAAGGCCAATGACCAGCAGATTGTTGCTTTCTTTCCAGTAGCCAACATGTACCAGATGTTTGCCGAGCAGGAGGGACGAACTAGGAGAGAAAGAGAGGATGGATGACGATATGAGAGATGGTGAAACGGGTGAAGAGAAGTCTTCATATGAATACAACACAAGAAACACAACGAGAGCGCAAACCTGCACCAAGGCAGCTCACTCTCTGGGCACTATTTGCTTTTAGGGGAATAGTTTTGTATTTTATGTATTCATTTTGTTTTCTTTGTTCTTTTTAAATGTACTTTAAAAGTTTGTAGTGCAGTGAAGACAAGTGCAAAGTGCTTTTGTTATTTGCCCTGTTGAAACCCATTTTAATATATTTGACATCATTTTGAGTACAATTTTTTTACGTGGCTATAGTACATGTTTGTTTCACTGTTTAGTAAAATTCATTTAAATGTTTAGTAATAAATAAAGTGAAAGAGGTTTCTGATCACACGTTTATTTTGTTTTCCAAACTAAATAATACTTATTCAGGAACATTGTACATGTATTCAAATAATGGTTATAACCGGTTACTGTGATGTACATAAAGTCACTGGACAGTCTGTAAAGACAGTGAGCTCCAGCTGGGCAAAGTGTCGGAGTGGTTTTGAATTGTAGACGGTGTAAATAAAGCACAGTGTGTGACAAGAGACCATTGCTATCTGTTGTCACTAAGGAGGACCTGCTACATCAGCGTAACTGGTAGTACACACAATATTGTCTGTTACAGCCTGAGTTCTCTTTCCCCTTACAGGTGAAAATATCTTCCAAGGACCCCATTATCATCTTAACACAGATTTAGCTGGCTAAGCAGCATTTGATGATGAGGACTGAATCAAATGGCTCTGCTGATCTGATTAATAAGTCAAAATACGCAGCAATAGGAACAATTTTTTGCACCCTGAGAAGAGTGAGACATTTTGTGATATACTGATGTGATGTGTCACACTTTTATCAAGAGCTTTACTGCCCCAAAGATACTGCGGGAGGAAGTAATAGACACAATATCCTTGTTTTATTGACATAACTGGCCCAGTCTATGTACTGTATATCCACTTTTAATTCAGCTTTTTCTTCTTCTTTCGGCTGCTCCCTTTACGGGGATCATCTGCCTCCATCTCACCATCTCTCTTTCATCCTCCTCTGTCACACCAGCCCTCTGCATGTCCTCCTTCACTACATCCATGAATCTTCTCTGTGGTCTTCCTCTTTTCCTCCTGCCTGGCAGCTCCATCTTACACTTTTTAACGATAGTGGAGAAATTTATGATTTTCAAGCTATTTTGAGGGTTTTGTGGTTGGTGTCACACTGGTGATTAAGAATATTATTTTCACTATTTTATTATAATTTGTGATGCAGCATTTCATTTTTTTTTGTTTCCTAAAATTTCTAAACTTCTAGAACATGAAAAACACAGATTTCATTTATCTATCTTTTGTTTATTTTTAACTGAAATGAATGTGGTTCAGTTATGATGATGTTTCTGATTCAACTTATGATAAAAACTCCACTAAGTTTACAAGAAACTGTCGATCGATCACAATCCACACAGCTTTATTGCTACAGGTAAAGAAGGTAAAGTCTCCAGCATCACCAAGGGGGGCAAATTTCGCTGTCATACCCCTAGGCATGTGTGGCTGCACTAAGCGAGGGTTATACCTGCACAGTCAAGAGGTTTGCTGGTTATTTGCAGTTTATGTATTAGAAACTGATCAATAAATGTCTTTTTTTGGACATGGTTTTAGAGATACTGCAGAGACAGTGAAATTAAGATAACCAACACTGGAAATATAAGTCTGGCTGTTCTTGGTTGCGTCATTGCTTGGTTTGTTTTTGTGTGCAGCTGGGATTCTCAGTCTGTGTCGTTGGCTGTCGTTTAGCATGCGGCGTCACGTTTTTTTCTTGTGTTTTATTTTTCTTACCTGATGATCCGCCCCCCTGTGACATTCTCCAGCATGTCACACAGAGTGAGGAAGATCCCCCTCACTCCTTTCAGCTGGCTGGATGCTTCAGACACAGGGTACTGGTACAAGATTTCCTCCTGCAGACACACACATACAGCAGTGTAGTTTAGAATTTCGGGTTTAAAGGGAAAGAAAAAAAAAAAACCTCTGGGTAGTCTTTCAATAGCAAAATGTGAAATATCTGTTCTTGGCTGCTACCAAATGCTCCATCTGTCATAAATTATGGACAGAAAAGAACAAAAATATGTCACTTTAAAGACAAATGTTTCTAAACATATTTTACATACTTGACTTTTCCGGTGCTGGAGGACACACAGGAATTTAACTCTCATTTGTGCTCAGGGATATAGCTGCATATGGTTAATTTTCAACTAACTTAACTAGACCTCTTAATTCTGCAACTGCAAAAATCTACAGGTTCCAATGCTGCAGAAAGAGCATAACCTACAACAAGGAATAACAGTGCTCTGGGGCAGATCCAGCGTATTGTTTGTGATATTAGTATTCCTCCCAGTGCGCTGGCAAGTTTAAAGGAGCGGATAAGATCCAAGCCGCCAGGAGGATAAGAGGATGGAGCGGTGGGTGAGGGGTAAAAACTTTGAATGAACAGCCTCTTATAGCCTTGGCAACCAAAACAAAGGCACAAACAACTGCCGATGGGAGATATTCACCTTGGGGCCAAAGCATGCACAGAGAGGCTGCTAAAGCACAGAAAGCAACTTCAGTCTGTACACAAACATCAGCAAATCATCGCACAGCTAAAACTCAAAAATATCACCACTGAACCTCTCTGGTTTCCCCTAACCTACAATCAAAGGACTTAAAAAAATCAAAGTCAGAGTTTAGCGGGTTCTTGCACAGCACTGTCATTTAGAAAATCAACCGCTGGCTGATGTGGCTCCAGACAAGCTGTACTCTCTATCACCAGTGCTCTTTAGGTCGAGATAAAAAAAATAAAAAATCTGGCGTGCAGATACACCAAAAGGAACTGCAGAACAGTGAAGTGCAACCATAAAGGCAACGTCAATCTGCCAACAGCCGTCCTCAGGGAAAATGTGATTACAGTGTGGGAGGTGTCGGTCAGCAAGGACTTTGGGATTAACACTTTACTACAAGTGAGCTGTGTCCTACCTTACGGGATATTATAACAGCGCCCTGCACATGGATCTAATTAAAATAGGAAATGTTATTTTGTTTATAGCTTGAGTGGAAGAACAGCTCGCTGCTGCTGCATTTGCAAAGGGAGCGTGTGGGTTTACCCAGGGCAGAATAAAGTTCACGGCATTAAAATGATGGAGAGCACCTCTCGCTTTTCTCTCCACTTTCTAGTTTTCATTGGTAGCACCCGCAGGCGCTGGAAGCCGTCCAGAGTAGTAGTTTTCTGAAGCGTCTGACTCTCATCAGAGAAATTCAGAAGAAAAGAGAAGCTCACCACTCCCAATCTTTGGGTTTCCTACACAGCTAAGGCCATTCTTAATACTCAATTATCAGAATGCCCTCTGTCAGAATGCAGATAATTAAATCAGTCTGTTCAGTACAGCTCAGTGTTTTAAATTGAGTTTTATAGAGTTTGCTCCGAGTCATGAGTGCCTTTGACCACAAAAGTCACGATCAGATTTCCCCAAAAACCAATTTACTCTCCAAAGGAATGGGAAAATATGTGGTCATCCAGGGTTTGGATATCAACAGCGGCCTTTAGGTTCTGTTTATTCTGCCAGTTTTAGTTAGGTCAAACCTATCAGCAGTATTTAAGTTCTGAAGGTGGTTTTCTCTTTTAACAGCTCCCTACATGTTGCTCTTTAATAGCAGCCTGTTTTCAGTGGAGGGCCTCCAGGAACCTTTGCAGAGAAACACAGGAACTCTACTTGTAATTCAACTGGAAGACCCAAAGTCTAAATGTAGCCCTTTGGACAATAAATCCTTCAAATCGTACCTTTAGTGCTTTGGTGACAGTACTTAATCGCTCTGGAGTTTGCAGTACTGCCTTTATCCCAGCAAACACTTTTTTCTTTACAGCTCTTTGTTCTCTCTTTAAATACTAGCTATAGATGAGCCCGAGCATTCATTTTATAACCTCTGGGTTGATAATCAGGTTTAGTTTCTGTGAACAGAAACATTTCTAGACAGAAATAATGAAGATGTAAACAGCCTAAAGCAAGGGTCTCAAACCTTAATTCTTTATTTATCCTTTGTGGGATTCATTGCGTTCTTCAAATGTAAAAATGTGTATCCTACACCAAATTAAAAAATGTTTTAATATTCTGTCAACTAAAATGTGTGTCATAGCCAAGGCCTTATCCTCTTAATTTACTAAACCTCAATATTGGTGGCTCTGAGTCTGTCTAACTAGGGATGTCAAATCCCCAAAAATAATTGCATTGGTATGCTTCATCTGTGGCTGGACTTAAGTCACAATTAAACTGACACACAAAAACAGGTAGGATTCAAAGTGGCCTGTAAATGCTAATGCTAATAAATATTTTTTCCCTCCACTTCAGAAGTGTCCCATAAAAAAGAAAGCAGTTTTATTTATTTTTTAGTTGCAACAAACATGTTATTATTGTAATGAAAATTCAAAGTTTAAGTGCCAAATAATCACATAGACTACTGCAGAGTAGTCACGTGGATGTTGACTTAAATATTTAAATAGTTTGATAGGCTAAATTATATTTAACCCATAAGAACCAAGACCCATTTCTACTTTCAGGAAAATTATGAACTATTAAAATTAAAAAAGAGGCAGTGACACCTGTGTCACTGTGGGTTCTTATGGGTTAATAGACAGTGTCACCTTCTTTATAAGGCTCAAATATGTTTTGCGGCTCCATACAGACATTGCTCAAAAATGGCCCTTTTGATAGTGAAAGTTGCCAACCCCTAGCCAAATCAAACCAATAAGGGATGTTTTGTGTCTCTTGTTCTATACAGAACATCAGTTAAAGCTCAAAGCAGTAAATGACAAAGATCAGCATCGTTTAAACCCCACAGCCTGCCTGAGTGTTGTTGCTGACCATGTCCATCCCTTTATGACCACAGTGTACCATCTTCTGATGGCTGCTTCCAGCCATGTCACAAAGCTCAAATCATCTCAAACTGGTTTCTTGAACATGACAGTGAGTTCACTGTACTCAAATGGCCTCCACAGTCACTAGATCTCAATCCAATAGAGCACCTTTGGGATGTGGTGGAACAGGAGATTCACATCATGGATGTGCAGCCGATGCTATCATGTCAATATGGACCAAAATCTCTGAGGAATGTTTCCAGCACCTTGCTGAATCTGTGACATGAAAAATTAAAGCAGGTCTAAAAACAAAAGGGGGTCCAACTAGTGTGGGTCTTTAAGTATGATTTATGGTCCCATATTGGTGTCTGTTTGTCTAACTTTTAGGCTACTCAGAGAGAAGAATGAACAGGAAGATTACTGAGACACACTCATGTACAATCCTCCAAAAAGCCAACAGCATGTCTGCCGTGTTGAATAAGATATGCTTTTGGTTAAATACTGACTGGCTGAAAAATTGGTTTAAACAGGAAAAGGAGCCACATCAGAGCTCATGATGATGAGAAATAAGCAAAACAAAAACAATGAAGATCAGAGAAACACGGACAAGAAGCACAAACAATGGCTGCACTGGAGACTTTTTATTGTTCTTGAACACTCAAGTTTCCCTTTAACTTCAAAGAAGTTCTTTGTCTATAAAACTTCTAATTCTCCGTGACGGGGGCAAACCTAAAGGATCAACAACAGCACAAACAAGAACAAGAGAAGAGGCTGCAGACTGCTGCAACATGTAGATGTGCATCTGCAAAGCTCAGCGTAGCACCAATACAGTACAATACTGGAGCCAGTAATCTCATCAATGTCTTCATCATTTCCTAAAATTAACTTTAAAGATCTTTCATCGTAGTGTTTTTAATAACTCACCTCCTCCTGTGGCGATGCCGAGTCCAGTTTGAGTGACAGGTACATGACAATATGCGGGATGTGCGATATGGACATCTGGAGTTCGGCTGTGTCCTCGCCCCACAGCAGGCGCACCAGCTGGCTGACTGGAGGAGAGGCCTTTGTCTTACGGATCGATGAAGTGTCGCCAGCGCTACCACGATCCAACGGAGCCATGGTCTCCAAGGTCAGCCTCACCTGGGGGAGGAAGACATAAGGAAAATCAGAGAGAGAATGTGGAGAGACGGTTTTGAAAGTCAAGGAATATACTGAGAGACAAAAGAGAATAATCAGCCATTCTATTACAATATCACTTCATCAGCCTGCCCGCCAGGGCCTCTCAGAGTTTTCATTCATTTCTAAAAATTCTGCAAGTCACTGTGTCTCCACATGATTATACTTGGCAAGGTGTGCATGTGTGCCATGCTTCCAAAAGGGGGGAAAAAAACCCTTCAATCATTACACATTCACTGAGGAGAAAAGTGAAAAGCGGGACGGCGACTGTCAAAGAGAAAGTGACACTGACATCTAGGCCTAACCGCAGCATAACACATAACAGAGATCCGTGTGGTTGTGTTTTTGTGTGTGTGTGCTTTTCTGAGTGTGTTTGACTAAAATTAAAACCAGACCGCTTCAAGTCGAAGGAACAGCGTTAAGGCAGCGGACGGCACAGCTTCTCTCATTCACGCAGCAGTTTTACTTTCCATCCACAGTCCTCCATTTCACACTGTCATTCATAGAAAGTCGCAGTGGAAACAGACACAGAGCCGCATGGAAATCGGGCCATCACGCACATGGAAACACATGTGTTCGAGATGCACAGAAGGATGAGAAACTGCAACTCTGCGGTGTGTCTGTTTAAACAATTTGTCAGACCTACATTTAAGTCTGATTATACCCAGAGTCAGAGGCTGCCTGTTGACCTCACAGATTAAGACACGATAGATGAGTCTGGAGAAAGATGAATTAAAATCACCGGACTAGAGTTTTGATTAAAGAAGATCTGTATTTATTTAATCAAATTTCCAGCCCTGTGATTAGTTGCTTTCTCCACATTTCAAACATTTTAGACGAGAGCCTCTTTTATAGACATGTAGATTAGAAACACACCAAAAATTAATCAACACAATGAAGGATTCTGTGTGTATATGGTCATACACAAACACTAAATGAAAGCTTTTCCTTCAGACTCAGTTAGTGCTGACGGTTCACAGTAAAGACATGCTATAGCGGCATACCTGCTCACACGCGGTGTTGACTCTGGGCTGAAAGCTGTCAGCACTACAGAGGCCAATTATAGAGCTAAGCTGATGCTAATTCAAGTAAATCAGAGCCAGAGTCCAGATGTGAGAGGGAACAGCTGGTTAACATAATGTGTGTAAGAGTTGCTCAGGAAGAGTTGAAAGAATAAAGCTATACCTTCCTTTAACAATTTAAAGTAGGCCTACTGTGCGTTTTCTTATTTTCTATCAGTGGTTATACAACGTTGGATCACAATGGTCACATTAAAAATGGCCAAATTTCAAATAACAAGCTGAGTGTATGTACAAGTACTCAGACTGCTTTAAACAGTGAGTTTCACACAGTTTCTTTCTACTCTTCATTCCATGTGAAGTCATATAGAAACCATATCCGCAGAAGCCCCTCCCACCTGCTGTTTAAACCCTCCGTTTGCAAGGTGCGGCCAATCAGAAGAAAGCTGGCTTAAAAGGAGGACTTGCAAAAATCGGACTTTCTTTAAAGTTGTGGCTATTAATAAAGATGATACACTCAAACAAATAAGTTAGTCTTTTGTTAATTTATTAAATGACCGTAACAAGGAAATTTATCAGACTGTTTAATCTATAAAAACAGAATCAATCCTTAGGGAGTGGCAGGAACATTTAGGGTCTGTTGTTCAGTTTACTATTGGACTGTGTGGAGTCATACTGCCAAGATTTTTAAAAAAGGACATGGATGGAAGGCACAGGATTTAAAAAGATCTTTAAATAATTTAAAAATATATATATTTCACTCTAAGAAAAATCATCTACAAGTGGCACAGATTTTAAAGGGTTGGTAGCCGAAGCAAGTTTAATCCAAGAGAACACTGTCTGATGCTAAAAGAAGTCTCCAAGAACTCCCTAATTTCATTAGAGGATGTGTAGGTAATTCTTGGTGTCAAAGTACATCTACAATCAGAAAGAGATTGCACAAATTTAACCTACAGGGGAAGCGTACCAGGAAAAAGCCTTTGAGCATTAGAGCAAAACTATAGCTTGAAAAAAAAAAAAAGAGCATCTGGGTGAACACCGGGTTTTTTAGAATAATGTGCTCTGGACAGACGGATCAAAGTTAGTAATACCAGACGTCTTTAGTGCAGACAGTTTTTCAGGAGAAGACCCTCATATCAAATGTGAAGCATGGTGGTGGAAATATTAGAGTCTGGGGTTAAATCACTGCCTCAGGGACTAGAAAACATGCCATCATTCATTTGAATGTGAATTCTGCATCATATCAAACAGATTTATGACACAATGAGACAATCTGTGTTAAACCGGAGCTGAGCTGGAAGAAGACCACAGCTATGGTTTCTGGGAGGCCTTGTCAAAGAAGCCCAGGGTTTGAATTCTATTGAAATTCTGAAACAGGCACTGAAAGTAAACAGCTCAACAGGACATGACTCAACTACACACCTGCACCTAAAGCAGAAAGGACACAGAAAAGACAAATGGTTTGAGAGAGGAGTAAAGGAGGTCATCTACATCCACTGGGACTGACCATCGCAGAACAGAGATGGTGGCCTATGACACCAGCTATGAGCCACCTATAATGCAGATCCCTTGAGATCTTGAGATCATGCAGAGTAAGTTTTAACCACTACGTCTCCTGAACAGTTCCCTGACCTTTCACACATTCAACATTCAACAAAGTGATTTGGGGAGACAACAGGTTATTTTGGGTAAACTATTCTAGCTTCTGAGGCCAAAGGCATACTTATATAAATATTAACATTATATAAATATTATATAAACAGGTTAAAGAAAAAACACATTTTTTTTTGTGGTAAAGTATGCCACCTTTATCTGTGTGCACTGTTTCAAAGAGGTTCAAACATTTGCTAGTCCAAAAACATTTTTTTAAAAATCCAATAATTAACCATTCAGTTAGCATTGGTATTATATTCATTTAAAACGGTCAGGTACTCACCACAACACGTTTTATTTAATATTTCAACCCCAGAGTGCCAGAGTGAGGTTCAGGGTGCCACACAGGGGCAACGCAGAGTATTATTTAAAATATTGTGTTTAGCCAAGTTTAAATTTGTGGGATTTTTTTTCTAAGAGCTGGCTCAATTTATTTTTTTACTCAAGATTTTTGTCTATCAGAACCAGCTGCTGCTAAAACACTGAAAAGAGTCTCACCTTCATAATATCCAAATGAACAGTACAAAAAAACCCTTCTAAATACCATGTGGCCAGGACACTCACTTATAAAAAATGCTTAAGTATCTGCACTGATTTAAAGTTAATAAGCTGGCATGAAGTGAATTAATAGTTATAGAGTTTAGTGCATTTTGGTTGTGCTTGTATGCTGTTTAACTCATGCGCAAGGTGAGCATCCTATGAGGAGAATTAGGCAGCTTTAGGTAGCTTTCTCTAAGTCAAACATTTGAAGGAAAAACAGAAAGGCGAACAGAACAGAGCTAAGACTTAACCTCAACCCACAGTGAGTAAGTTTTAACCACTACATCTTCACTGTCACTAGTCAGAACTACAATTTGGTTTTGAAACACAGAATGTGAAATATGCCATTTATTGTACACTGCAGAACCACTCCCATTGATTTATGGAAACAGTTTTCAGAAGAAGAAAAACTCAATCTGGAGTTGAAGTTCTAACACAGGCATTGTTTGCTTGGAGAAGTAAATAAGCTGATACAGACCTTCCAAAGGTAAAAATCTGTGGTTTTTTCCCCCAACTTTAGACTATATGGAGCCTACCCAATATATTTTAGAAAAAAAGATCAAATTACCTGGTCAAAATGTTGAAACCGTATTTCTTTAATCCAGTGATCACTCCCAGAGAACTCTCCAAAGGCTGTCAGCGCTAACCACAGGCCACCCGCCTCTCCAGCAGGCGCCTACATCTGGGAGCTCGGCCATTTGAGCCAATTTAAGGGTATTATTAAAGAAGAACTGAGCACTGGAGAAACACCATATGATGTACCTTTCAAACTCAGTCCTGTAAGTGACTTCTAGAAGCTGTAAAACTGATGTAATGTCACCATATCTTTAATTATTTAGGGTGCACATATGATGAAAGCTGTAAGATTTGACTAGACTGAGCTGCGGACATCAAATTCAGACATGAAAAGAAAAGGGGTAAAAAGTTTCAAAGAGGCTGAGCATAAAGTGGGGAAATCTCTGAGTAAAGAGGCTGAGTGGACTAACTGCAGCACTTTCTCTCTTCATAAATAATAAGGATGTGGTTAGACTGGAGTGTGCTCGCACTAGAATTCCAGTCTGTTGATGTCAGTCATTTACCGCTCATTCATGGATGGACACACACATACAGGCACAAAGAAGAAACTGTAGTTCATCCGGGGTTGGTAAAGGCCACGGTGGACTGACTTTAATACTAATATTTGTCCCTCCAAACTTAATAACTACTGTCTGCGTTCCATTTGGGAGGGCTGGCACACAAAAAACACTCTATCCTCCAACAAACACACACTCACACCAAACAATCATTCTGTCAGCAGTACAACTCTATTTCAAGTTTCTGAAAGTCATCACGGTGCCTGAGGAACTGTGCATTTTTCCCCAAAAATCCTTCTTGCTCTTCCCCTACGATGTAATTTAGTTTCTGACTACAACTTCTAATTCAGCTGAGCTTTCAGTCCCACAACAGCTTCCTGTGGCACCGAAAAATAGTCACACCGCCGTCCCGTGTATCCGCCATGTTCGCCATCAACCCTGCGTACACTCTGTCATTTGCAAATTCCTTCTTTTTGATGGTCTGCTTTTTGGTGAAAATGCACATCTGAGACGCAGACTGTGGGTTGTTTTTTTTTTTTCTTTGCTGCCGATCAAAGGATCATTGAGGGCTTTCTAAACAGTGCTGGCTTATGCTTTTATATTCACATTTTAGCAGCTTGGAGGGACCGGTGCATTTTAAAGCAATTTAATCTCTATATTTGCTATCAACAATTGCCACTCGTGACAAGCACCGGGATCTTAAAAGCATAAATGCTGCCTTACAGATTTTTATGTGATGGCCATGTTATGATCGTCTAAAAGGGGCCTTCAAATGTTGACAACATCATGTGATTGAAGTGCAGACTTCCAGCTTTAATTTGAGGGGTTTTACAAAAAGGTTTTGCATTAACTCTTTAGGAATTGCAGGCACTTTTATATACAGCCCCCCCCAAGGCTCAAAAGTAATTGGGACAATTGACTGACGAGCAGTTTCATGGTCAGGTGAGGCCTGTTCTCTATCACAAAGCACTTCACAGTGCAAATGGATAACGACCCAACACAAACTGCAAAAGCAACCCAAGAGTTTCTCAAGGCAAAAAAATAAATAAATTGATATTCTTCAATGGATAAGTCAGTCACCTGATCTCAACCCAAGAGAGCAGCTTTTCAATCACTGAAGACAAAAACAAACACACAGCAACTGGAGCTAGCTGCAGTAAAGGCCTGGCAGAGCATCTCAACAGAGGAAATGCAGCATTTGGTGATGTCCATGGGTTCAAGACTACAAAGACTGCAAAGGATTTTCATCCTAGCATTAAAAACAAACCTCATATTTAAAATAATGTTTGGTTGTCCAATTAATTTTGAGCCTCTGTGTATAAAAATGGCTGTAATTCATAAACAGTTAGTGGGAAATTTGTTTAAAATCTCTTGAATTGAAGCCGAAGGTCTGCACTTCTTTAAAATCCACCATACAGAGGTAAAACAACAACAAAAAAAAACACGTCATTGTCCAAATACTTATGGACCTAACTGTAAAAGGAGGTTGATAACAAACTGCATTTAACCGGTTGTGTCAAAAAAGCCAGAAAAGCCAGAAATGAATGCTTCTACTTCAGAGTCATCATCAACTCCCCATGTTGGAAATCATCACTGACTATACCACCAGCATGTCACCAATTCTGAACGCCACCAGAAGAAGTGATTTTGGTAGCTTCACGCACACACTGACCTGTGTTGGTCCTGGGATGCAGGAGAGAACCCTCTCAATGTTCTCCGAGGTCACGTCGACATCGTCCACAGCTATGAGCACATCACCTGAGCAAAACATGCAGAAAATATATATTTATCAAGAAAACTTGGTTCAATTAGGATGAAAGCAAGCAAGTTTTAACAAATATAACATCATACAGAAAGAAAGATTTGCCACGTATATTAGGACTGAGACAGTGAGAGAGAGGGAGCATCTGGTAAAAATACAAAGCAGATTTCTTTAATGTAACCATAACAAAGAAATGTACCTTCATTTTTTTAAGCCAATCTTTTCCCGTAGAAACTAATTATATGCAACTGTGATCTGCTTTTAAACCCACTGCTGTTTAGATTCAGCAAAGAGCTTCACCTGCTTGTGTGCAGGGAAGCGCTCCACCATCTCAGTAACGGAGCTATTTCAGGTATTTAAGCACTCTAATTGTTCAAACATGTAGCTGCACTGCATAAAAGCTCCTCTAAACCGTAACTGATGTGGGTAGTCATTTGTGGTGAAGCACAACTGGAATTCCTCTGTTTGCTGGTAAAACAAAAAAAGATTAGTCCTGCAAGAAATCACTTCAGAGATGCTTAGCTTTCAAACAGAGAGGACCAAATCTGCCTGCACAAAGTCCCAGTCACTCTACAAAGCTGTACTAAAAGCCATATTACGGCTGAGGATAATAAAGGTTTAGAGCTGGTCATAAGAAGCTGCTTTCTTTAAAAGCAGAATAATGTGTTTTAAGGTGCTTTTTGCGAATCTTCCAGCAGCATGCAGCTCAATCAGGTCAACATAACAGGACGATATTCACATTTTTTTTTTTTTTTTAAATCATTGGCATCATTAATTTTTATTTTTACAGATCTCCAATAAAATTCATTCAAATTAATTTACAAATGTGCTGACTTGGCTCTAATGCAGCTGTCTCACTCTTTGCAGATAACACTCTGCAGCCTAAAGCAATATCCCACCTACAGCCGCTATCTGATTGGTTACGTGACAAGAGTAAAAGCCCATCAAAATAGCGCATTCAGTCTGAAGCAGCTCCTGTGATCTGACAGAGCTGCGGTTCAAAGGTAAAGCAGCAGATATCGCTGGAGTTGCGATAAACATCACAGTCCTCTCAGCTGAAGTTGCAGGACCACAACTGTTCTCTATTTCATCTGTGACAAGCACGCATAGTTTCCCAGTTACCCTAAAATGTTAACAGAGGCTTTTTTTTTAAGTGACAAAGCAAACGAGTCTCATCAGAAACATGTCTACGGTAAGAAAACTGAATGTGATTATCTACCCTTAAAAAAGAAAGATCAATCAGTCCGTAGTTTTTTTCTACTCCTGGATCTGTATGATGTCAAAGAGAGGGGATATCCCTAATATGTCATATCAGACACACAGCTCTGGCTGCGAGCACAGGAGCCCCACCCACCTGGTGTTCAAACCTTGTGTTTGTGAAGGGCAACCAATCAGAAGAAAGAGTGGACAGCACCAAGAATGGGATAAGATACTCTAGTAGAATACAAGAATAAAAATATGGAACTGAATACATTTCTTTAAAGATGGGACAGTATACTCCAGTTTTTTTTTTCTCTCTGAAGACAGATTTATGCTACTTAATAGTACTACAGTTTCAACACACTTGTAAGCAGAATTAAATAAATAAGGTATGACATGCGTAAATTACTCCTTGCACTATGTTAATGACCCCAAAAAGTTGAATCTGTTCATCTGGACGTAGCGTTTTTTAGTGGGAGAAACATTTCGTTGCCAACTGGTAACTTCTTCAGTCTCAGCTGACTGCAGACTTCCCCAGCATTATAAACAGTACATTTTCATAATGACAGAAACCAGCACCACTGACTAACAATGGGCCATTCGGTCAGTTTCATGATCAATAGTATGCAAACTGTCATGACCATTGATCAATGGCCATGAGTACCATTCACAGAGATTGGGGAATGGCTGCAATCACAGCATTGTAAGATGGTGACAGATGTACCCTTAGGCCCCCTCCTCGGTTCAGAGATGGTCTTTCCCTTTTCACGTAAATGGCCTCCTTGACTCCCCGTTCAAACCAGCGCAGGGTACATCTGTCACCATCTTACAATGCTGTGATTGCAGCCATTCCCCAATCTCTGTGAATGGTACTCATGGCCATTGATCAATGGTCATGACAATTTTCATATTAATGATCATGATACTGACCTCA
>VUQS01066387.1:0-13327 GCA_015108495.1 Heterochromis multidens | reverse complement strand
GGGAGGACACACCTGGAAAAACACACCTGAACCCAATCACCCAGAACACAAGGGGGGAAGAGAGAGAGAGAGAGAGAGCGCACCAGACACGGGGATGAGACTGGGAACCAGACAACCCAGAGAGCAAGACTCAACCTAACACCAAATCACTCCAAACATAACATGAATCTCCCCTAATACAAAGCCAACTCCTCAAAACCCTGGGTCCCAGACCCAGGGACCGTGACAAATTCATCCCAAAGGTGCTCTATTGTGTTGAGGTCAGGACTTGCAGGCCAGTCAAGTTCTTCTACACCAAACTCGCTCATCCAGGTCTTTATGGACCTTGCTTTGTGCACTGGTGCGCAGTCATGTTGGAACAGGAAGGGGCCATCCCCAAACTGTTCCTACAAAGTTGGGAGCATGAAGTTGTCCAAAATGTCTTGGTATGCTGAAGCATTAAGGGTTCCTTTCACTGGAACTAAGGGGCCGAGCCCAACTCCTGAAAAACAACCCCACACCATAATCCCCCCTCCACCAAACTTTACACAATGCAGTCAGACAAGTACCCAGACTCGTCCATCAGACTGCCAGACGTAGAAGCATGATTCATCACTGCAGAGAACATATCTCCACTGCTCTGGAGTCCAGTGGCGGCGTGCTTTACACCACTGCATCTGACGCTTTGCATTGCACTTGGTGATGTAAGGCTTGCATGCAGCTGCTCAGCCATAGAAACCCATTCTATGAAGCTCTCTATGCACTGTTCTTGAGCTAATCTGAAGTTTGGAGGTCTGTAGCTATTGATTTTGCAGAAAGTTTGGCGACCTCTGCACACTATGCGCCTCAACATCTGCTGACCCCGCTAAGTGATTTTATGTGGCCTACCACTTAGTGGTACTATAACAAAGTGGAAGCAATTGGGAATGACAGCAACTCAGCCACGAACAGTTGACTGTGGAATATTTAGTAGTGAGGAAATTTCACAACTGGACTTGTTGCACAGGTGGCATCCTATCATGGTACCACACTGGAATTCACTGAGCTCTTGATAGCGACCCATTCTTTCACGAATGCTTGTAGAAACAGCCTGCATGCCTAGATGCTTGATTTTATTCATCTGTGGCTATGGAAGTGATTGGAACATATGAATTTAATTATTTGGATGGGTGAGTGAATACTTTTGGCAAAAATGAGAAGCTGAGCAGTTTCCAAGGCTGAGGAGTGCTTGGGGAGAGCAATAAAGTGTACAGCTTTGGAGAAACGGGCCACAATGGTCACTATAGTGGTGTTACCTGCGGATGGAGGGAGGCTGGTGACATAATCCACTGCAAAGTGGGACCACAGTCACCCAGCAACAGGTAGAGGTTGCAGGAGACCAGCAGGTGGAGAGCATAAGGACTTGCTCCGGGCACAGACTGAACAGGCAGAAACATACTCACACATCCTAAACTAGGGATGGCCACCAGAACGTCCTCTGGAGAAAGAGGATGGTGCTATTCTGTCCAGGGTGACAACTGAATCTGGCTGTGTGTGCCCAGTGAATTACCTGGGATCTCACTGCTGTAGGTGCATAGAGTCGGGTTCTGTTGGCTGGGCAGTCCAGACCAAGCACTTGATCTCCCAGGTCACGGTGCTGGGAACGAAGGTGGATGACAGGATGGATTCCAGTTCCTTGGTTGCTTCACACGAGAACTGCCAGGAGAGAGCATCCAACTTCATGTTCCAGGATCCTGGACGGTTCATTAGAGTCCACCTGTCTTGTGGTGCGTTGAGTCGCTTAGAAGACTGGAGGTATGCCAGGTTCTGGTCAGTCCAGATGATAAATGGCTGCTTAGCACCCTCTAGCCAGTGCCTCTACTCCTCGAGCACCATCTTGACGGCCAAGAGCTCCTGATTGCCAGTGTCATAGTTTTGCTCCCCAGGGGCTAGGCGGAAAGAAAAAAGGCACAGGGATGCATTTTGTCATTGTATTGTTGAAAAAGAACTGCTCCTATCCTGAGTCTGAGGTGTCAGCCTCAACGATGAACTGCTTGGAGGTGTCAGGTTGGATGAGGACCGGGGCAAAGGCAAACCATTGTTTGAGAGAGTCAGAGGCTTGCTGCACTTCAGTATTCCAGTGGAATGGGACCTTGGGAGAAGTAAGACTGGTAAGAGGTAAAGCAATCTTACTGAAGTTTCTGGTGAACCCACTATAAAAGTTTGCGAACCTCAGGAGGCTTTGCAACTGTTTTCAGGTGGACGGCTCCGGCCTATCCACCACTGCCTGGATCTTGCTTGGGTCAGCCTTCACTTTCCCCCTCTCAATGATAAAGCCCAAGAAAGACAGTTTCCATGTGGAATTTACATTTCTCACTAGGATTGTCAAAAAGAACAAAATAAATCGATGCTCAGATATTAGTTGATACTAAAATTAATATTGAATTAAGATACTCATTTGCAACAATATCAATAACAACTGTGCCATCTCTGCCTCCACCATCTGACACACAACTTCACACAGCACAACAGGAGACAGACAGGTGAACAGCTCCTCCCCTCTAACAGCTGAAGTAATTCAACATTCATAAGACTGAACACTTTAGGAGGAATTTTGGAGGTCAGTAAAGCTCCCGTTTCAATAACAGTTAAGTATTAAACAGTTATAAATGTTAACCTGATCGGCACACACGTTAACATTAGCTGTTTAACTACTAGCAATTACCCGATAGCCACATTAGCCATCTGTTATCATTAATGTAGCAGCTAATGGACTGTAGTTAGATCAAAGATGAATAATTATCGCAGGCTGAACGCGTCGTGGATGGAATATTGAAGCATGGCATAGCGGATTATGGACACATGGAGAACCAGGCATTTTGTTGGCAATGCAGAGCAGCGGGGGGAACCGTAGCTGGACCGAATAGAGAGTCCAGAGTGTGGAGAACTAATGTGAGCAAATAAACAGTGAAATCCGGAGCAGAGCAGCCTAATCAGACGGGTTTCAGGCCTGAAGAGCTGAGCTGCAGACTGAGGCGGAGCAGTGTGAACGGTGGATGAGAGAGGCTGCACGCAGATATGATAAAGTTTCTACTTTTACCATTCTTTATTAAAATGTTATTTTGCGGTAGCCAGCTGTGAGGTCAGTTTTAAAATGCAGGCAGTGACTGGTTCAGTCTTTCACAGTGAGTGCTCTGTTTTTTATCGTCTTTATTTTAGCATAACTAATATCACACTTTATCTAAAGTTCAAAAGAAGTTCACTTCTACAATAATGTCTGTGAAAGGTTCTCAGTCATCCAGGACATGGTAGTCTAAGAGCTTGAAAGAAGGCAACTGGACTTCTTTAAGTTGTTTGAAGACATTTCACCTTTCATCCAAAAGGCTTCTTCAGTTCTTCAGCCTTCTGAAGAAGCCTTTTGGATGAAAGGTGAAACATCTTCAAACAACTTAAAGAAGTCTAGTTGCCTTCTTTCAAGCTCTTAGACTTCTACAATAATATATTTTTGAACCTACTAATAAATAAAGGGTATAACAAACACAATACCTAGCATCAAAATATTTTACTTTCACGATCTGTAATGAAATAATCTAAATAATTTTCAAAATGAATAAAACCTCTAAACTTAATCTTAAATATTTATTTTCTTAAATCTAATTTATAATCGAGATATGACTTCTTCACCATTACTTCTGTTATTGCAGGACAGAGTCAAAATCTTTCCTGTGGTATCGAAAATGGTATGCAGTTTTTTACTGGGTATCGTATCGAATCTGAAATTCTAGTATCGTGACAAGCCTATTGCTCACCTTTGACAAACAGTTTATTTTCTAATAATCTTTGCAGTACCTGACGGACATGGTGCTGGTGACCAAGCTGGTGACTTAGAGAAGATCAGTTTGTCGAAAACAAAACAGTTGAGGAAGTCATGGAGCATGAGTGAGTGTGATGGAGCTCTGCAGAAAACAGACATTTTATTGGGCATTTGGGTTCTTTTTACCATGTTTTTTTATTGTTTTGATTTTGCTGTGTTATTTGCCGAGATTTGGCTGTGACGCCCTGCCTGGGATTACCGTAATGACCCTAATATCACTGAAAACAACAGAGTCGCTGCTTTTAGGAACCGTTGGAATTTTTATGATTGGTTCAATGGTTCAAGAGTTACGGGAGTTTAAAACACCTTTCACCAGCCTGTCGGTGGTGACAGGTTAGGTGTTAAAGGCTTAAAGGCAGTTTTTCACTCATCCCCTTCTTTTGTGGGGGCCAGATTGAGCGTTATGGAAATCCAGCTTTGTGAAGATGGTATCCCCCTGTAGCAACTCAAAAGCAGCCAACAGTAATGGCCATGGATACTTCTTTTTACGGTTATCTGTTCGAACCTCCGAAATCTATGCAAGGATGAAGAGTCTTATCCTCCTTCTTCAAAAAGAAGAAACCAGCACCAAGAGGAGTGAATGATGGGTGGATAATTCCAGCTGCCAGAGAGTCTCAAATGTATCTCTCCATAGCCTCGTGTTCGGGCTTGGAGAGGCTGAATAGGTGACTGTCAATGGCACAATCATAGGTCAGTAAGGAGGCAGGGAGAGGGCTAGGTCCTTCTGGAAGACCACCTCCATCTCAGATTTTACCTGTGGAGACACTTCTCCTGGAGGAGGAGCAGATTGCAGACTTCATGGCAGTGAGGAATCAAGCCAATTATTTTTTGGTGAGTCCAGTCAATAGTGAAATTGTGGCGTTTTGACCAGGGGTAACCCAGCCCTAATGGGGTCCCAGGGGTATCAAAAATGTACAAACCTATGTACTTGCAATGGTTGCCAGGGAGAATTAGGTGAACAGGAATGTGACAACCCTATGTGAGCCAGAAATGCCCGATTCAGAGTGGTAACTTTGAAGGTTTTGAGAAACCCACGGCATTTATCCCACTCATCGTAGAAGATTTCAGATGTCGGGATAATCCCTCAGGCTGTTCAGTAGGCAGAGGTGGGGGCGCTGTGGCCGGCAGCGAGAACAGAGGAGCAGAAACTGGTTTAGATTGTGATCAAAGTATTTGTAGCATTCCTCCTACCTAAGCTACTTAACTGGAGAATTGTGTTCTGTTGGTCAAAGAGATGACAAAGAGTGTTGTCACGCTCTCCCAAAAGCGCTTCTTGACTGAAGAGAACCTTTTAAACTGGGTCCGTGCCATTTTGTGGCCAGATCATTCTGTCATAAAACAAGGTGATCCTGGACACAGGTGCAGGACACAAAGGTCAAAGTTTAAGTAGGTTTATTTGCAAGCAGAGATGAAAACAGTCTTTTGTGGGGAGAACGGCGTGGTTTATGAACATATATCTACTGCCATGCTTCATGGGCTAGTGTTGGTGATTTGTTGGTTGGCGTGTGACAGAGGTGAATTTTGTTATATTTCTTCACTGTCTTTTCTGTTAATCCAAGGTGAAGTGTTTGTAGTGTGCTTAAGAATTGGGGTACAACAACACCTTACCTGTACTGAGGTATTTCCATGCTGTGCATGAGGGGAATGTGGCTGGACGTAGCCCAAGTGTGTAATTCAAAAATATCCACTGTAGGAACATACTTTTCCATTCCTGACATATTTCCTAATCAACTATGATAATGAAATTGACAGAACTAACACTATATTTTAAAAAAAAGTGTCTTTTTTCTCCCAGTGACCAGAAAGAAGGAGCTTGATGAGACCTTGCTATCAATGATTGTCAAAGACATCCAAGCCATTCAGCATAGTGGAGGACACAGGATTTAGGGAGTTTGTGGCAAAAAAACCCCCCAACATCTGCCAACAAGAAAGGCGAGTTTGGTTACAAGGATGAAGCATGAGAGTACTATTGTATTTAACAAATGTATTTATTTATTCTTCTTTTAACCTTTATTTTCTTCCTTTCCTTTAGGCTGTAAAGGCAATGGTTGAGGAAAAATACCAGAAAGAGAGAGAGCCAAAGCTGCAGTCCAGAATGTAGCAGCAGACATGTAGCTGTGACCTGCCATTCTATAGATGGAAACACTCGTCTCCAGCCAGCTTCACCGGGTGCAGTGAAATTCCCACAGGCACACACAACAGAAAATTTAGCTTGTGTGATGACATCCCTCATGGAGGAATGGGGAATAACATAAAAAATAACATGCCTAGTAACTGATGGTGTACCCAATATGATTGCCTGTGGTAGAGACCTGCAACTCTGCCATGTCACCTGCATTACCCACATCCTAAACCTCACTGTAAAAAAGGCTCTTGATCTGACCCCAGTCCTGTTCTCAGTTCGTTCCAAGGCAAGGAAGCAGGTGGGATATTTCCAAAGCAGCACGACTGCAAAATATACTTCACTGATGTTATTTTCACATCTGTTAATGCATTATTTGTTTTATATTTCCGCATGTCACAATAACATGATTTACTTTGTCTTTAAAAGGAGAAACTTGATCTTGTTCAGAAACAGATGGAGAAACCCAAACTAAAACTGCTTCAGGAGGTAGAAACCAGGTAGAACAGCACATTTCACATGCTCCAGCGACTGGTGGAGCTTAGGGAGTCTGTGGCAGCAGCTTTGTCAAGTTTACAAACCAGCATCCCTGGGTTAACATCTAATGAATATAATAATGTTACTGCGTACCTGTCCATTCTCTCACCCTTCAAAGGAAGCCACTGTGGAGTTGTCAGAGGAAAAAAAAAAAAAAAGTACCTGGCTCAAAAGTGATACAGACAAATGGCCACCTTACCTTACACCTTACAGGCCAATAATGCTGTCAAACGACTAACATCTGAATGTACCATCGTTATAAAGGTCCCAGTCATCTCCAGCTGCAACATCAACATCAAAATCATCACAGGATGCTGTAATTGAAAGACCTGGTAATTATTTTTCCTTTGGTTTAAGGTCAATCTGGATTAATTATGACTCACTTAAACAATGTGATTATGCTTCTCAGGAAACAAACTTTGGCATTATTTAGATGCCACAATGAAGAAAACCCAGAGAAACCACAATGTGATTGCTGATGCCACAGTCAAGGTCCAGAGAACCAAACATTCCCAGGACGGGAGTGTTTGTATTGGGAGAGGCAACAGGTCATTTATCCTAACTTGCACAAACTTGCTGTGGAGTTCTTGTTCACCCCTGCCTCATCTGTACTCTGTGAAAGAGTTTTCTCCAAAGCAGGAGAAGTTGTTTCTAAAAGGAGGAATTGTCTGAACCCCAGCACAGTGGAACATATTTTGTTTCTGAATAAAAAAGAATAATGTCCTTAAGCTGAACACGCAAATTCACTGCCTTCTTCATGTTCACAAGCACATCCACTGCCCCTTACCTTGTTAAAACACTGCAACAGTTTGAAAACAATTGTTCCCCTGTCATTATCAGTTATTCAAACGTTGACACAATTATTTCTTGAGAAACATTTGACAAGAAATATTAGATTCCCATGGCTGCACTGTTGCACAGTCTTGAATGTATTAGTAACTGATAAAATTACCTATAATCTATCTGGCTGTTTAACAGTGTTTGACCAGCAGGGGGTTTTGTGTGCACATGAAGCCTTGAGAAATGAACCTTTTTGTGAACCATTTGGCTGAAAGGCTTCAGGGCTTCGTCTCACAATTGCTACAAGCTAATCACAAACAGAGCAGGGGAGCCAAGCTTTGGTACCACATGCAGTGTAACAATCTGGTGTCAACTGAGGGAAAACTTCAGCCTTAAATAGCCAGGGAGTTATCAGCTCAACTGCACACAGGTGAGTAATCAGCAATGAACTTCAGGTGTGTGGGCAGTGAGGGCAGAGACCCAGGAAACACGCCGCCTCTAGCAGAAACACACACACACACACACACACACACACACACACACAGAACACAGAGGAGAGAGAGCAAAAGGGAAGAGAACAGATAGAAAAGGCGAGTCGAACCAGGAGGACCAGCGGAGCATGACAGGCGTTTTCTTTCCTGTTTTAAGCTTGCCTACCTCCTGTTCTTCAGTGGTTCCTGAGCAATAAGTTACAACTAACTTATTTACTTTCTTGTAAGCTGTATTCACTGCCTTCGCTGTCAACGGTAAAAAGTAAGAAAGAGAATAAAAGAAAGAACAGTGCAAACTGATTGAAACAAGCTTGTCTAGTCTTCAGCTTTAATTTCTTTACATTGACCATCTCACTGGCATCCTGTAGCTAAGGAAAAGCAATAAAGGAAAATTTTCCTTTATTTGAACTGGAATCTTTTCAAATAAAGTCTGAAATTTTTTTTAAGCATAAGCTAAATGGTACATGCTAACGTTAGGAGGTTTGCCAGCCACCAGCACCATGATACAATCTATCCATCTATTCTTTTTTTAAGAGCAAAGGGGAGGCTATACCCTGGATAGGTTGCCAGTTCATAATGCAATCACTTCTTTAAAATCTCAAGTGGAACATTTCAGGTTTTCCGCACACTCAAATATAGGTGCTTCATAATCTATGTAAAATAATGGAGAGTAACCCCTATTTCAGCAGCTTGACAGTCCTCCTCAAGACCAGTAATAAATCATTAAATTACATCTTTAGAGTCTGATTTTAAAAATCACATGAAAATGAGGATTGTCACTGTAGTTGAAAAGGGAGAGGCGGGACAGGCAGCCCTGCTTTCATCCAAGTGGAGGATGTAACCTCTCACCTTCTGCCAGCACCTCCTCCCTCACAAAAGGTGAAATAAGATTGTCACTCTGATGCGTCCGCTCACTCTTGATGAGCTTGGGAATAAATATGCAAAAAAGGGGGCTTTGTAGCCAAGGAAGAAGGGAAAGGAAAAAAAAGAGGCAATCAAGGATAGCTGCAGTCCCTGGCTGGACTATAAATCTCTGTCTGTTTCAATTGCCGCTGTGGCCGAAATGGTGTAAAATTCAAGTGGGGATGTCATCAATTTCTGTTAGCGCCTCTGTCCCTTTCTGTGCCGGTCGGTGGGCAGCTGTGATGGATTGATTTTGTCACTTGTGCTCAGTTCACAGTATGTTAACATGGAAGGGCAGAGTTGGGTTATGGAGAGAGGGTTATTAGTGGCTGGGCTGTGACTGGACTTTTTTCCCTTGCCCTCTCTCTCTCTCTTTTCATGTGAAGGTCTCTTACTCTGTCTCCGATCTCTGTCACTCTGCCTTACACTCAATATACTCAGTCCCTCATTCATCACACCTTGTTCCATTCCACATCTGCATCCACTTTATCTCTGCATACCTCCACCTCTTATCTCCGTTTACCTCGGCCTATCTGTCAACCTATTTCTCTCCCTTCACCTACATATGTCAGTCCATTTATATCATATCTATCAGCTTCTACTATCTCCAACAATCTTATAGCATACTTCCACCAGATATTTACCAAATTTATTTTCATCCTTCTATTCCCATGTCTCTATTAAAGCTTTTACACAACATGTGACTAAAGAAGACAGTACTGAAATTCCTTAGCCTCCATTCTTCCAATGACTAGTCTTGGAGTGCTGGATTCAAACACTCCCTTGCAAAACATGTATGCAAGTGAGTATTTCAAGGCATTTTTGTTGTCATTGTTCAACAACTGTAGCAGGGTTCTCCAGACATAATGCTGTTAAAAGGTAAATGTTGATAAAGATTAGTCAAGAAAAGTTAGTACACAGTCTAAAAGGTGTGAAACCTTTTCAAACAATTAAGTTGACAGCCACTTGATTGTCCCATATGAGCAGTATCTGTCATTCTGTTTTAAAAAGGTCTGGATGCAACAATTAGATACATCTAAAAACTCTGTGATGGCAGCACCACTATGTGGCTTTTACCAGCTCTTTTATTTAACTTCTTAACACCCATCAATTCATCATCAACCATTTGGGTTTAGGGTTAAGACTAGGGTTTTTTTGTTTATTTTTGCCAAATGTTACATGGAGAAATTCTTTAGGAACAAGAAGATGTTGCCTTTTAAATGGAGTCACATATGCTCATTTTACAGTTTCAAAAGCTTTCTAATTTGTCTGTTCTTAAAATGTGCCTCATGAACTAAAATAAGTTTGACACCCTGCTTTACACAAGTTTGAATATTTTCAGTCAGTACATCAGAGAAAGTTAATAATTTGTTAGCATTTTCTTACATTAGAAATACTGGCAACTACCATCTACCTCAATGGGTTTCAGTCATTCTGTCCACCTTGCTTTACTGATGAGTGAACCAGAATGTCTTTGAATGCTGGTTAAACATGAATATAGTTGAACTAAGAGGTAGGTAAGAAAATACTTATCAATTTTAATGAAAAGAAAAAATGGTTAAATGTGGTTCATTTGCAGCAGAATCCCTAAGTTGATCCTTCCTTTTAGATTTTTTTTTTTTGTGGCTAAACTGACAACATGCAGCAATATTCAACATATTGCCACATTACTTCTGACGATAAACTGCATTGTGAGTGTCTGTGGTAAATGTCAGTATTAGGGCAGGGCTGTTGTAAGTCAAGGCAGCTGCCATAGCAGCAGCAGTGGTATATTTCACTGATACTGATCTCATGCTTTCTGACAGTAATGGTACTTATGATAATGTCCTCTGTGAACCAGACATGGCCCTGTGAGTATGCAGACACAGCACACAGCTCCCCGACACTGCTCTGATTTAACACCACAGAAGTTAAGGGCCTGCACTGCTGCATATTGAGATTTTAAATTTTAAATTCAGCAGTGCTGTCAATGACACCTTCTTGAGACTTTACAGAAAGAATCCTCAGAGCACACTGCAGTAAATCTATGAAATGCTAAAGTAAACCATTGTCGCCTTGCTGGTTGTTGAGACTGTACAATTCTAAGGTATTATGTTATATTGTCCAATGCCAGCATTACCTAAGCAACTTAATTCTACAATATCTAGTGATTATGAAGTGTTATGTGCAAGGGTAGCCATAAGTCCACTAATAATAATTAAGTAGTAATCTGTAAATAATCAACAGTTTTTTAAAACTATAACCTTTTGGATTACCTCCACCTTTTCATTTATGCATTAAAATGCAGATTCCAAGACCAGTGGATGGCATCACTATGGTTCTGTCCATCTTTTATATACAGTTAGTGAACAAGCCATATTATTTGTCTGATAAGTCCATTAAAAATACTCCAAATGTCATATTAAGGAGTGCTGGAGATTTTTACTCAAACACAGGACACAGGGATGAAGTTCAAAACAAAAGACAAGCCTATACTATGGCTAGTAATCCAAAACAGAGTGGCAGGAAACCCAGGGAAACACATAGTGGAACAGGCAGTCAGGGCAACAGTACGACACGACAAAGGATCACAGGCAAACTGAGGCTATTTATACGCACACACAATAGCAGGGTAAGTGGAGACAGCTCAGGCAAAATAACACAGGTATAGACAATCAACACAATGAGGCCAGGGAGGAAGTGAAACCAAACGATACACAAGAGACAAATGGCACCAAAATAAAACAGGAAGTGAGAGACAACGACTAAACAGTGAAACGCAGACACAGAACTAAACTAAACAGAGGAATGACACAGAAGGAAAAGGCAGTAAAGACTGAGGGAATATACAAGGTGAAAACCTAAACAATAAACAAACTAAGAATTAAACGGAGTATATTTAACAATAAAAAGAACTTGAAAGTCCAAGAACACAAAGCACTGGGTCAGAGACCCAGGACCATGAGACCAAACAGCACTAACTCCATGAACACAGTGGAGAGGTCCTGTTTAGGGATTCAAATTAAAGATGAGGCCTAGAAAGCTGATAATGAGGTCAGTCAACCTAAGCAACTGTTTTTGGAAATTGCAAATATGCTGGTAATAAGTGTGTTTGAGTAGTTTGCACATCACCTTAAGACTGGTCAATGTTTGCTTTATACATGACATCAACTCACAAATGATTCTGCTACTAATTCAACCTGTAAGTGTGCTCCTGCCACTCACTTCAATTTAATGTTGATATCCTATGGAACCAGATTTTCATGTTCCGTGACATCACTGACCAGAATATCTCTGACTGCTCTGTGACTGTGACTATGCAGTGTTAACAACAATGAAAAAAAATGACACTATGTCTTTCCTCTGTCATCTTTCCTCCACCCTGTCGCTCCTTGTGAAACAATGACATTTTAAAAGAGTGACAGGGAGAGAAAACAAGACTGCATTTTTAATTGAGCTTTCTTCAGAGGGCCTTCCTGAGTCTCTTACCCCACCAACATCCATCTCTCCTCATCAGGCAAACACAGACAGATGCCTCCCCTCCTCTCATGCTTTCTTCTCTCTTTTTTTGAATATGTGTTTTCTGTTTATTATTAGCTGACTCGGTGCTTCATCATCCTGTGAAAATTCATATCTGCTGAACATGAGGGGCAGAAACAGTAGGGAATCAATCTTTTGTGCTTGGGCAGATAAACACAAGACACAATCAGAGGGAGAAAGAAAGACAGAGGGGAGGGAGAAGGAGAACTGAGAAGAGGGCCTCATCCCCTCATCCTGGCTGTGATGGATAGTGGGAGTAAAAGTGTCGGGACGGTATTATGTAAATTAAGGAGGCGTCCTGGCATGGCCTTGATGATTATGGGAAGATGTGAATGATGTTTGTGGGTCCCCAGGCACTCCACCAGGGCCTTGTTATTCCCTTTCCTTCCAGCTGCCCCTGGAGTGAATTCAGTATGACCCCTTGGACACCATCCCCCCTCAGTTCCTCCTAGCTGGTGGCAGCCAGGAGGAGCTGGGGGGATGGTGTCCAGGGGCACACTCTCCCTATCAGAAACGACAGAACGCAAAGATAATTCACAATGAGACATCTGTTTCATTTACTTAACAAATTATCTGTCAGGAATTATGCCCCTGGTGTCTCTAATAAGCAGCAGGGAGGTGCATAGGCAGGACGGCAGTGGATGGACAATGACTGAAGGAGAAACAGGAGGAGAATGTTGGGTTGAGGGCATCTGTAGTCCCCGTCCTGATCTTCCTCATCCTCCTCTGCCTCCTCACTGCCACTTCATCTGTTCAGTACAGTTTCCCTGAGGTGTATGAACTAGTGACAAAGCTGTAAAGTGATAAAGTGTGACACTTTTATCATCATATCACTGAATGTGTATTTTCTCTGTC
Source organism: Heterochromis multidens (assembly GCA_015108495.1). Classification (NCBI taxonomy): domain Eukaryota; kingdom Metazoa; phylum Chordata; class Actinopteri; order Cichliformes; family Cichlidae; genus Heterochromis; species Heterochromis multidens. The sequence continues at coordinate 288 of VUQS01066387.1, read as the reverse complement.
AGTGCTTCGAATTCCACAGTATCCATCCTTTTGGAAAATTCAAAGCTTCTGCATTCCTTGTATATATTCATAGACTGCATGACTGGATGGTATCAGCCATAACATTACGACCACCAGCTCAATACTGTGTTGGTCCCCCTTTTGCTGCCAAAACAGCCCTGACCCATCGAGGCATGGACTCCACTAGACCCCTGAAGGTGTGCTGTGGTATCTGCACCAAGATGTTAGCAACTGGTTCCTGGTTCGTTTAAGTCCTGTAAGTTGTGAGGTGGGGCCTCCATGGATCGG
>VUQS01066384.1:7302-23238 GCA_015108495.1 Heterochromis multidens | reverse complement strand
TCTTCAGCGTAAAGAAGAACAAGAAGTCCTGGAAGTGATGGTATGGCCCCCACAGAACCCTGATCTCAACATCATCGAGTGTGTCTGGGATTACATGAAGAGACAGAAGGATGTGAGGAAGCCTATATCCACAGAAGATCTGTGGTTAGTTTTCCAAGATGTTTGGAACAACCTACCAGCCGAGTTCCTTCAAAAATTGTGTGCAAGTGTACCTAGAAGAATTGATGCTGTTTTGAAGGCAAAGGGTGGTCACAGCAAATATTGATTTGGTTTAGATTTGTCTTTTGTTCATTCACTGCATTTTGTTGATTGATGAAAATAAATGAACAACACTTCCATTTCTGAAAGCATTCTTTGTTTACAGCATTTTTTCACACCTGCCTAAAACTTTTGCACAGTACTGTAAGTATGACCTGAATTTATCAGGTACACTAAACAAAATACTATTCACAAGTTTATCACACTTGAGGCTTACCTGATCATAATTACTCCCACTACTAGGTAACTATATGTAATTATAGTATTTCTACTATATGTAAATTGAATTAAATAGTTGGCACCTAATTATAGGTGTATAGAAAGGGTTTTTTGTTACACTCAAGTTACTTTACATTATAGGACAATATAATCAGATAAGTACCCATTCCTTTCTTATATACAGACTCCAGCATCCAGACATCTGGCAGTGCTCCTTTTGCCAGACGGCTTTCCCCGTGACACCAAGTGTGGCTGAAAATTGAGGGGCCACAGCAGTTTAACTGTTGTGTGATTGTTTGAGCATGTTCCAGCTTGTAGGCACATGGTTGTAGACCACACTGGCAGATAGAAACGCTCTCATACGGCTCTAATGTACATACACAAACACGCATGCATGCTCACAGGTGCGACATACTGTATGTGAGGGTGGCTGCACGGGGGAGAAAGTTTTAAAAGGCCTCGCAAGCAGATTAGAGTGATTCACCGCATCATTGATCTTGACATGCAGGATTAGCTGATCAACAAGCTGTAAATCCATCAACTGTAGCCATATGGTAGAGATACAAAAATAAATGCAGACTTTTTATTGGACGATGTGAACCTTTAGTCAGTATTTCAAACGTATATCTTCAATGTAAAGTTCATTTGGCCTGTACATGTGTGTATAGTCAACTTTAGTATCGGTGTAGGGCTGAAAGCAGGCCTCGCTAATCCCTCACAGTAGGTCAACCACTCAAGGAACTGCAGCCATTATCGGCTTTAGCTTCATTTTATTAAATCGGTCGCCACATCCCTGTTGTGTGTTAATGGGCTAATTTGTACCGACACTGAGCAAAGGATACAATCAATGATATGGTTTTATAAGTAGGCTTAATCAGATAACAACTTTGTTCTAGCCGGTAATTAGAAACAGGAGTCAAGCTGGAAGACGAGACCAGAGCAGACCATTCTCAGCCTGTGCCCCAGTGCACCGTGGGAATGGAGGTTGGAGGTCAATTTCAAAATTAGTTAAGCTTGACGGGCTGCCACTGACCTGCACAGGTGCTCCCATTTCCCCCGCTGCTCTGCACTTCCTACCACCGACCCCGCCAACCAGAGGTCACAGACATTGGGCCCCAGTCTCCCCCGTCTCCCCCGTGCTGCACCCCAGGACCAGTCTGGATCCATTAGTGGAACCAGGACAAAGCCCAGGCCTGCTGAGAAGACCAAAGACCACCGCAGGGCTAATGCAAAGCTTAAGCACATTCAGCAGAAGAGCACATTTAGGCTAAGTGTTTGCACACCTTGTGTTGTAGGTATGCACAGCTCACTGAGCTGCATTTTTACATAAAACCTCTGCCTGCAACTGCAAAGGATATCTTCACTTTGCAACTGATCAAACATCAACTGTGCAGGACTTTAATAGTTAAATCTGCTGTTGCACATAAACATGAAAACAAATTTCCCTCCCTCCTTTTCCTTCAGCTCCCCTAGGCCTGCCGTCTGTACTCTCAGTATGCTTTTTGAGAAGGGGGGGGCTGGTTGTTATTGGCGCGTCTGACCGAGAGAAGAGAAGCTAGTCCGTTGTTTTTGAGCCCCGCTGCGGTGTGGCCTCCTGCTGCTTGGCCTGCCATGTGTAATTAAACATTTGGCCTACACAATTACTCAGCAGTGTACACATGCCAGTGTTGGGCCTTGCAGAATATGCATTTCAAAGAGCACCAATTCCCTTAAAAGTGCTGTACTGACAGCGGAAAGGAGGGGAGAACCTTTTGGGTGGGGCAGGAACGGTTGAAGGGGAACAGGGGAGAAAGGAGGAGGGTGAGATGTGGGTTGGGTGGAGGGTCCACAGGGATGGACTGATTAGAAAATAAATTGAACCTGAAGCAGAACTTGAAAGTGGACCAGACCAAGGCTGCCATTGTTTAGCAGGTATTTGGAAGAGCTAACATGCGAGCAATCCTCCCATTTCCCCTTGTACTCTTTGTGTTATAAACAAAGACTGATTTGGAGAATTTGACAACCTTCTTGCACAGACAGAGGAGAAGAATTCATGCAATACTTTGAGATATTTCACTCAAACCAGAAAAGTTGACCTTACATTAGCACTAGAGAAAAAAGTCAAGGGATCATCAAAGTCAGGGGGAGTTATAATCAGACTGGCACTGACTTCTGTGCAGAATGTAAGTGACGAACAAACAAGATCCACCATCCCAGCCTGCTATGGCTAAAATGTTTCCAATGATTCTGTGTACAGAGACAAGTACTGGACAATTTGATGAGTATTGAGCTATCAGCAACTGATAGCTTCATTTCATTTCTGGGGGGAAGGTGATGTTTTTGCTTGATTTTTGCTGCCTTGAGAATTTAACTTACAACCACAATTGCCGAATAGCATCAAGGTGGTGCAAACTTCCTATGTGTTTTGTTGAAATCAAAATAAAATTCCAGGGAGACCTGGCATTGTATGGTCAATGTTAAATGCTTTAGAACAAAGCACCAGTGTGTAAGTCTCCATTCACATGTCCAACAAATTTCTGAGCTCACGCTAGATTAGGCCCCAGTCACACTGGCCCCTGGCACCCTCCGGTTGCTAGGGAAAAATGTGGATTCTCCAACCAGTTGACGAGTGGTTCCAGGCTGTTGGTTGTAAAGAAGGTGCTACTCCAAAAACCTCCTTGGGATTGTTTTGGTCACAAGCAGATTGTCACAGTCATCAGTAGTTTGAATGAAAAACGCCATTTACTCTCCAAGGAGACGCCTTTAAAGTAAAATTTGTCTCTCAGGACTGCAATCAACACATTTCAAATGCACAACTTTGACTTTTTATGCAAAACAGTCTCCGTTTCCAGTTTGCGTTGCACTTTTCACAGTTTCCCTACCGCTTGGCGAGTAGTTGGCAAGTGTTTGCAGACGAGTCTTTGTGTTTCATGCAAACTATGGGTGACTGTAGCAATCTGCTAGGGACCAAAACAATCACAAGGAGGTTTTAGATGCAGCAGCATATACCTCTTTGTCACATTTTATGCTAGCGACTGCAACCAACCTCCAGAAACCACTTGCCAACCAGTTGGGAAAGGCAAGCTTTTCCCTAGCAACCAGTGGTTGCCAAATGGTTACTAACCAGTCTTAAGGATTGTGTGACTGGGACCTTAACTAGGGGTTTTGCTGCACATATATATGACTATATCTGCAATTACTGTTGGACTGACACTGGCTACCAGGAAAATGTTACCATATTGCCCAACATGAAATTAGTTAGATTACTCTTAGGTTAAATCTATGATTCATTGTGGCTGTACTATGCCCTACCATTGTCCACGCAGGATGATTTGAGGCAGTGGAATATCTCAACATCAAACCATCTTGGAGCTGCCAGACGCCTGACAGCAATGAAGTTCACACTCGGCTGCCATCTCACAAGAAAACTCCTGAGAATTTATGCAAGCACATACATTAACATTTGACATTGTGTGCCCATGGGTGAAAGGCTTCTAAATTGCGGAGAAATTGAATAGATAACAAAAACAACAGCCAAACAAACAGCTGTTCGATGTTTACCATGTCCTGAAACAGCAATTTCTATGCAGGGACTAAACTTAGGAAAGGGAAAAGGATGAAAAGAAGTGAACAAATGAAAAGACTAAAGAAGGGGACATACAAGAGTGCATCTAAAAGACTAATTTTGGATGTTTCCCCAAACCAAAGGCATGCTTTAAACTGAAAAACAAAGCAAAAACTTTCTGTTAAACAAAAAAAGAATAGCTCAGCCAGTCTGGTGAGACAGTTTTCAGCCGTTTGTGTTTCTTAGTGCATTTTTCTAGATAATAAAATATTATTTAGTAATATCTTGAAACATCACAGAGAAAAGATGCTCTACTGGCATTACTGGAACAGTGGAAACTGCAGAAGATAGTTTAGAAATTCTGTATCACTAAAACTGCATGTCTACAATAATGTTAGCCTAAAATAGTTTATTTAGCACATATATGTGCAAAATAACATTGCAAAAACTCACATGCAAAAAGCCTCAAAGTCTCATTAAAGCAAATAGAGGAACAACCTGTTCATTCGTTTTGCTCAAGTAGACAAACCAATTGGTAGCATTGGTAGTGAAAATATGTTATACCTAGATGCCAAAAGTGAATCAGAAGTGGTAAAATCTTCTAAAAGCAGAAGCTGTTAGTTTTAGTGGTGGAACAAGATGCCTTGTACTTTTTAACACTCTTACTTTTTACTGGCACCAGAAACTCGTCCTAAGGAATCGGTTTCTCTTAAATCCTCTCTCTGTGGATATGGATGCGCTACTCTGCTTTCAAGATTTGTATTCAATCACACAATGCAGAACTGAGGTTCAAGAATTGTCAGTAATGCCAAATATGCATGCCTAATATGATGTAGTGAATCAATAGTGGTTATAACCATTCATTATAGGTCCCTTTGTTCATCAAGAACAGGACTAGAATTGTGTCACCGACGGAAGATTGTATATGTAGCCACTGCTACTGAGAGAGAAGCTACAGGAAATGTCAGTAAACACATCCTCCATCTCATGGATTACCAACTACCTGACAGACAGTACACAGTATGAGCAGTGCTCAGTCTGATTTGGAGCTCCACAGATGACTGTTCTGTTTCCGGGCCTGTCCACCTTATACACCTCAGACCATCAGTGCAACTCCGGGTTATGCCACCTACAGAAATACTCTGATGATACTGCAGTGGGTGGATGTATTAGTGATGGTCAGGAGGAGTACAGAGCACTAGTGGATGATTTTATGGAATGATCTACAGTAGGAGGAATCATCTGCTTCTAAGTGTGAATAAGACCAGAGAGATGGTGATGATGTGGTGTAGTACAAGTACCTGGGCTTCTACATCAGCTTCAGCTGAATTGAAAGACCAACATAGGGGCTGTATACAAAAGGGGGATGAGCACGCTTATTTCCCCTAAGGAAGCTGAGATCCTTCAATGTGTGCAGCAAAATTATGGAGATTTTCTATCACTCAGTTGTGGCGAGTGCAGTGAACGTTGTTGCACCACTTACTGGACAGGCAATGGCGCACCTCCTCTAAAAGACTGATTCAACTCCGCTGCTGCAAGGACAGATACAGGAAATCTTTCATACCACATGCAATCACCCTGTATAACACAATACATCTGCCTGGCAGATTCTTATTCTTGTTCTTGTTCTTATTCTTACTCTTACGCTTATCTTTTCTATTCAATTCAATTCAGTTTTATTTATATAGCGCCAAATCACAACAACAGTCGCCTCAAGGTGCTTTATATTGTAAGGTAAAGACCCTACAATAATACAGAGTAAACCCCAACAATCACATGATCCCCTATGAGCAAGCACTTGGCGACAGCGGGAAGGAAAAACTCCCTTTTAACAGGAAGAAAGCTCCGGCAGAACCAGGCTCAGGGAGGGGCAGCCATCTGCCACGACCGGTTGGGGGTGAGAGGAGAGGAGAAACGCTCAGTGTATCATGGGAAACCCCCAGCAGCCTAGGCCTATTGCAGCATAACTAAGGGAGGATTCAGGGTCACCTGATCCAGCCCTAACTATAAGCTTTATAGCAGCGTCAGTTGGAGGGTATTAAAGTGCTGCACTGGTGTTTCAGCAGGGATACGGGGATGGAGCTCATCACAGTGCAGACATAACAAACTCCACAACATCATTTCAGTCCACTGGACCAGTTTGATTCCTTGTGAAGTCTAATTATGAAAATGCAAACAGGAAGAGGCTGATTTCATGTCTGTTTAAGGTTTGTCTCTCTTCAGGCCTCTTACCTCAGCTCTTTTGTCACTATGGTGCTGAAAATGTTGTGTGTTACTTATTTGATTGTTTGCTCGACAGATCATTTCTCTCGAGGTTTTCTATGAAACCTTCCTATGTTTAATGTTGAGAATGATTTTAATGTTGCTGTTTTCAGGTCATTTTAAAGTAAAACCAAGTAAATGTGAAGTAAAATTTCTTTTTACCTAGCTGAAAATCACAAACAGGATGATCAGTCATTATGCAAATGTACTGTTTATAAGGTTGGGGAAACCTGGGTTCAGCTGAGACTGAAGAAGTCACCTGGATGAGTGATGAAACATTTCTCCCACTGAAAACACAACGTCCAGATGAACAGATTCAGCTTTCTGGGACAAAGTGTACAACATTTGATAGCCTCTGTGCTCCCCCTTGATTCAGATGAGGATAAAAACCTCTGTTTTCACTGTCAGAGGGCAAACCTCAGGAAGTGGAAACGATTCACTGTCACCATGTAATGCACAATGTTACAGAGCAGACAGCTGGATCAGTTACTACATAACTAATGATTAATACTAACAGTTTGAATAGTTTCGTACAGGATGTGTGTGGGAGTAAAAGTGTGGAGTATTAATAGATCATCACCTGATTCTGAGAGGCCAAACATGAAGACATCATTTTGGATCATTTATTATATCAGTGAACCTTTTTTGTGTTTAGTGTCATCTGAATATATCCAGAATCTTTGCATGTAGCTCATATTCTTCCTGCTAATGCTCATGTTAATGTTAATATTCCATTCTAAGTTACAATAAATGTAAATTACATATAAATGAAGATAATGAATTATACATGAATAACTGCTGATGGTAACTTTCCCACTGAGTATTTGAACACTATTAGACATCAGTCTCTTAGATGTGGTGTAACACTTATAACACTTTAATGGCTCATATTCATCTGCTTTACTTCCTCAGTGTTGTCACTGAGGTTCTCTGTATTGCAGTTCTGGTCCAGCTGTTTCCTCTGTAACAACATCTGTTGCATGTTTAGCTGAACTCAGAGTGTGACAGGGTGGCACAGCTGGTCCAATCTGTTATGAGATTTTGCTGCATAAGTCAAACTAAAAAGCCCAGGTATTCAGCACAGTTTAAATTTGGATGGTTTGACTCTAAAATGATTTTAGAAAAGCAACTGAGAGAAATGCAGGTTGTATTCAGGTGGAAGTTAAATGATTATTTCTCTTTGCTTTCAGGCTAATTGAACTAAAAAGCTTTATAAAGGAGGGAGCATGGAGAACGTTTCTTTGCACACACATTTTATCCTGGATGGCTTTAGTGAACTCAGAGAGCTGAGGCATGTCCTCTTCATCCCGTTCTCCTTCATGTTTGCTGTGTCACTGTTTGCCAACTCCCTGCTGCTGTACGTCATCATTTCACAGAGAAGCCTCCACTCGCCGATGTACATCCTCATTGCTGGTATGTCATGCGTTGACCTGAGCCTGCCTCTGTTCTTTGTTCCTCACATGCTTCTGAGCTTCCTGTTTGACTGGAGAGGGATCTCTCTGATTGGCTGCCTTGTTCAGATGCACTTCATTCATTTTGTTGGAGCTTTTCAGTCCACTCTGCTGGTATGGATGTCTCTGGATCGTTACTTTGCCATCTGCACACCACTCTACTACCACAAGCACATGATGTTATTGAGATTCATTAAGTTTTTACTTCCACTTCTTGTCAGAAATGTCCTCATAATCACACTGTTTGTAAGTCTGGCTGGAAAATTGTCCTTCTGTTTCCGAAATGTGATAAACCACTGTTTCTGTGAGCACATGGCCTTGGTGGAGCTGGCCTGTGGAAGCACCACCATCAACAGCCTGGTAGGCTTGGTGGCCGTGTTCCTCATTCCTGTTTTTGACTTCATCTTCATCGCTGCCTCCTATGTGGTGATTTTCAGCTCTGTGCTGAGGTCCGGCAGGTCAGGCGTGAAAGCCCTTCACACCTGCATCACCCACATCATGGTCATCACAGTCAGCCTCATTCTGGCTCTGACTGCTTTCCTGTCGTATCGGATAAGAAACAGCCTCCCTGCAGCCAGTCGAGTTTTCTTCAGCACCATGTACCTGCTTTTCCCAAGCTGCTTCAACCCAGTCATCTACGGCATCAGGACCACTGAGATCCGACAGCACATCCTCAACTCACTGACCTCCTGTCGCTTTTTGCAAAATGGGCCTAGGTCCTAAGAAATGAATAAAATGTGTAATCTAAAATGATTTATGCCACTGCCAACCCTCCAGCTGTCTTATGCAGACTTTAATCAGTTTTTAATACCTCAGGATGCACTACTCTTATCCTTTAAATTAAGCTAAAGGTGTACCCTACTCTTCAATTAAAATTTAAGGAGGTCAAGTTAGAGAAAATGTCCTCAAACAAAGGTCTGGAATATCATTCCAGATCTTTGTTTGTGATAATGCAAGTTCCACATGCATTATGATTCAGTGCAATATATTTTAAGGTACGCTAACAGTTGTATCAGTGTCTGTGTACAGTCAACAACTGGCTGTTGTAAAATAAATAAAGTTCAATTCAACAGTATTTCAACAATGTTTATTATTAGTTTTCACAATGACCTGGACAATATTCTAATAATAAAACAATAATCAGATGTTCTTTTCTTGTTTCAAGTAAAATAAGCATTACATTTAAAAGATAAAAAAGAGCTTTTGAAAAACCTACATTTCACATGTAAAGCATCTCAGTTTTAACCTGTTTCCCTGACTTACTCCTTGCAGAGTTTTGTTTTCACACGTGCTCTGAATAAATTATTTGATTGGCTTAACATAGCATCAGGTTAAGGATGAGACTGCGATTGCTTGGTGTTTCCTGTATACATACGTTGACTACCATAATGACAACAGAAGGCTGTGCAGATTAAAACAACCCTTTCGTAAATATGAGAAAAGTTACACAGAGTAAAATAAAAAGGGTCTGTCAAAATCTAGTAATAGATCTGGGTCTGTAAAGAACAGCGTCTGGGTCCTGATCCGGACCACAATCCACCTGTTGGTGACCTGGGCTTTAGGTCATCATAAATTTGTTGTAGAACACAAAAAATAAGCCAGTGACACTATTTTGATTTTTAATAAAATAAGTCGTTCCACAAATATTATCCATTCATCCATAAACCATCTATCCATTTTGTTATGCTTCTCCGGAGAAGCAGCCTAAACAGAAGAAGCTCAGACCTCCCTCTCCCTGGCCACCTCCTCCAGCTTATCTGGGAAACACAGAGGCGTTTCCAGGCCAGCCAAGAGATATAATCTCTCCAGCCTGTCCTGGGTCTGCCCCGGGGCAGACCCAGGACACGCTGGAGAGATTATATCTCTCGGCTGGCCTGGGAACGCCTCGGTGTTCTCCCGGATAAGCTGGGGGAGGTGGCTGGGGTGAGGGAGGTCTGGGCTTCTCTGCTTGGGCTGCTGCCACCGCGACCCAGCCCTGCATAAGCGGAAAATGGATGGATGGAATGATGGACTTCATGCTCCATGGGCTTAATCTACAATTGAACCAAAAGAATAAAGATATTAACTTAAGGTATAAAAAAGACAAAAAAGAACAAAAAGAGGTGGCTCTGCCCCTTTTTGTATAGTTTGTCTGTATTCAGCGACCAGTCTAGTTTGTTATCTAGGTGTAAACCTAGATATTTATATTTTTTTACCACCTCTATGCCCACCCCAAAAACTTCCACAGGCTGGAGAGGGGGGCCTGAATCTTCGGAAATCTACTATTATTTCCTTCATCTTAGAGGTGTTCAATACGAGGTAGTTTTTGTGAAGGCTTTTAAAAGATCCCTATATTCAGATTCCTGTCCATTCCTGATACACACCACAATGGCAGTGTCATCCAAGTATTTCTGGATGTGGCAGGACTCAGAGTTGTCAGAAGACAGCTGGCTTAAAGTGGGGGTGGGGGGTTTTCTCTAATACAGCAATATTTGTACCTAACAATATAAAGTGCCTTTGTTGTGAAGTATTTGTATATAAATAAAAGTGAATTGAATTTTTCCCAGAACTGCTGGAGACCACAGACAAAGGTAAGAAAGAGAATCCTTGACTTTATCACACAAGCAGCACTTCACATGATGATCTTGCTCTGTGACTGCTAGATGTGGAAATGTGTAGAGACAGCACCTCTGTGATTACCACTGTACAAAGTGCTGAGCTGGAGCATTAAGCTGCTCCTTCTCGTGTTGGTCCAGCTACAGGTGAAACTTTCTCCTAAATACATGTACATTAAAACCTTGAGTAATGTGTTAGCCTGTGGAGAATGAACTGTATGACAACATCATATTGTTTATTTTATTTTGTGTTCATTCAGAGAATTCATCATAGCAAAATACAAACAAATAAACTGTTAATGAGGTAAAGCAAACAGACAAGTCCTTACTGTGAGCTGTTCCACAGCTGCACCTCACATGGATAACACAAGTTTCCCAAGAAACCAGACATACGTTTAAGATTCAGAGACTTCACTACTTGTAGGTGAGATACTCGCTGTGTGGCCGTCTCACTGCAGGAAAAGTGTTCATTCTATTGTCTGAGCATCGATGGAAGTGTGTTCAAAAATCCAGTTACAGGTGCAGCTTCCTTTGACACCATCAGCTAGTTCTTTCACTGTGCACAGAGGATGAGTCAGAGGCTGTCACAGTCACTGTCAGCAGTCTGCAGGCTGGAGGCCCAGGCCTGGTCTGATGGGGGGTCTGGCAGGATCCAACTCTGAGGAACTGATGAACTGTCAGGATGATCTGCTGCAACCAAACATGTGTCCCATTCTTTTCTGAAAAACACATTACACTTATAGAGAAGTGCTGGAAACCAAAACTGCATGTCATTAGTAAACTAATGTCATCTGAAATCAGTCTGAGGGTCCTGGTTTTGTTCATGCTGGATCTCTGCTGCTGTACTCATGTTTTCATCTATATGTAATGCAAACTTTAATTAAATGTCCAGAAAATGGTGACTGGAGATTTGTTTCCATCTGCTCCTTCTGATGGGGATCAGAAGCAGCTGGAGCCAAACTCACTTTGCACAAAGTCATGAAAGTCATGAATGAACAAAATATCCATTAACTTAGAGTGTCCCAGATTTCATACATCAAACCAGATTTGACCGGTTTCTGCTATCAAACAGTTATCAGCATGTCATTGTTTCCAGATGTGGTTATTCTACACACTGCATAGATTTCACAGATAATCCATATATGGCCTGAAATCAGCTTCATTTAGAGGAGTCACTGCAGTCATTGGTTCTTGAATGCGACTTAACGGTTAGAGCTTAATAAAGTGGTGACAAGCATGTTTCTACCTCCTCAGTCTGTTATAAGGCTGATTGTTACAGATGTGCTGCTGTTGTTTTTTCCTTTTTACAGCTCAGTTCTTCAGTTACATTGTAATATCACAGCTCTCTTATTGTAGACAGACAGTCATGGCAAAAACAAAGTCACCCTCTGTCAGTTCTAAGGATTAATGTATCAGAACAGAAAAAATAATCTGGTCCTTAGCAGGTCTTGAAATGAGATAAATGCAACCATGCATCATTATTGTTTTAATGAAATTTAAGCTAAAATGCAGAAGCAGTCGTGTGAAACACAAAGTACAGCCTCACTACTTCCACAGGAATTAAGAGGAGAAGTAGCAGCCAGGCACTGATGATCAAACACAGTCGATTAACTGATCATCACCAAGTGTGAGTGCCTCTGTAAAAGCAGATGTTTGACAGTTTGCAGGTCTGGAGCATTCAGACACAATGCCAAGGAGGAAAGACGACAGCAACAATCACTGCTGCCTCTCACCCTGGGAAGTGTTAGTAGGTCATTTCCAAAGAATCTGAAGTCCATCATTCTGCAGTGAGAAAGATTATTCACAAGTGGGAAACATTAAAGACAGCTGCCAATCTTCCGAGGAATGGACATCACCACCAAATTCACCCCAAAGTCAGAGAAACTGCAAAAAACCCAAGAGCTGCATCTCAGACTCTACAGGCCTCAGTTAGCATGTTAAAGGTCAAAGTTCATGACAGGACAATTAGACTGAACAAGTGTGGCTCGTCTGGAAGGGTTGGCAGGAGAAAGCTTCTTCTCTCTAAAAGAACATGGCAGCTCACCTTAGCTTTGCAAAGTTACATCTAAATAAACTGCAAGACTCCTGGAACAAAGTCCTTTGGACACGCGAGACCAAAGTGGAGATGTTTTTGAGCTGTACTAGTATGTCTCATAAAGGCAGAGAAAATGCCAGCTTTGTTTCTTCAGTGCTCTGAGACATAATAATAATGATATATTGAAAATATACAACTACAATAATATTGATTGCCCATTAATTTACCACTTTGCTTTTTTGTAGGAAAGTGTAGAAAATATTAAGGCAGAGAAAATGCTAGCTTTTTTTCTTCAGTGCTCTATTTTCTACACTTTCCTACAAAAAAGCAAAGTGGTAAATTAATGGGCAATCAATATTATTGTAGTTGTATATTTTCAATATATCATTATCTCATGCATTTATTTGTGCTGATATCAAACCAATGTGCAAAAGGTTATTCTGTGAAGTGCACAAAAAGGCCAACCTGATCTGGATGAGAGCGTGCAGAGAATGCTCAGCCTGTCTGTAATAGTCTCTGAAGGGCTGCAGGGCACAGTCAGCTGGAATCTCTTCTACCAAACAAACACAACATCAGTGGTTGGCAACACACAGGGCTGTGACACAGTCATACTGCACAAAGCGTTACCTCCAAACAGCATGGAGTCCACTCTGTGTTTCCTCTGCAGCTGTCTCTCTCTCTCCTTCCTCACTTGTCTCTCCTGCTCTCTCCTCCTCTCTTCCTCTTGCTCTCCTTCCAGCATCACCATCAGGGCTTTCTCCTCTGCTGAGTAAACTGCAGTCCTCCTTTTCATCACAGTCCTCAGCTGCTCCAGTCTGCTGCTGAACACCTCGTCACTCTGCAGCTCAGTGACAATGCCTGGCACAAACAGAGGTCACATGTTAGAGTGTGGACATAGACCTGCACTGCTTTATATGAATCTGACAGCAGTTTAAGCTGCCAGGCTCATGTCTGAATCTACAGCCGAGGAACTTTGACCTCAAACATTTCTGCATCAATTTACACTGCATGGATTTTCTCCTCCCACAGTCACAAGACATGCATGGTAGGTCCATTTGTTGAATCTAAGTTGGCCATGGATGTGAAGCAGATAAAATGCTTAAAGGGCACAGCATGTATGAATGTATGGGTAAATGTGGCCTGTAGTCCAAAGCATTGTAAGTGTTTGGTAAGACTTCCAGTGCTTTTTTCCCTAAATGAGGTCAGGTTTGTCCACCTGGGCACCAGCACTGTCAGAAGTGTCCATAATGAGTGACCTGGAAATACATCAGAATGACAGAGTTTATCTTTTGTTCGTGATCAAGTGACCACACTTGTGGTGAAAAGTATTGATGTTTTTCGTTTTCCCTGCCCTCTAAAGAAGAACTGGCTTTTAGAGAACTGTTACAGCCTTACTGCCCGGGGACAGAAGATACAAATTAGTGACTAACTGAACCCCTCTCAGGCATGTACTCATTTATCTATGCCCAGGGGTTTCAAAATGACGCCTGCAGCTCAGTGGTGGTCCTTAGTAACATTATGCATGGCCTGTGAGTGAGGCGAGGAAAGAGTACACAAATGTAGCACATATTCATCCACAGTCCATGTCAATGATACAGAGCACAAAGAGAGCCAGGGAGAATTTCCAGCTTTAGCCATCAGAGCAGAATAAACCTTCCTAACATTAACACAGCTAAAAATCTGTCAGCTACAACTAAATGATTACCCATCAACCCAGAATAAGCATGCTCTGAACAGACATGTTACAAACACTATTTAAATATGTTTGACATGTGCATTGTTCTTGCTCATTTTTCCATTAAAGCTGTAACACCAACCATACCAGGTTGGACCTAATAACACGTATGGAGTCACATTAACAGACTGGCACACACACAGTTATGACTGCACAAGTGTTCTTCCAGCTGCTCAGCTCACTAAGAAATTCAAACTCTCCAAATTCTCCAGGATCACCAAACACCTTTGAACATAGAGTTTCCCTCAGTCTCTCTGAGCTACAGCTTCAGATCTATTACAGACTGAAAGGTTTCTAAAGTATAACTTCAGATTAATGAGTACTCCTTCTGAATTTATTTGATACTTGCAGCATCAGATAGAAACAGGATCTACCTTTTACCACAACAGTTACTCCATTCATTAACCTACTTAGAATAAATTATTCCTGACATGGAGACAGCACTGACCAGGAGCTAACAGCAGATGACGTTTACTAATGTGTGTGGAAACTGTCTGATTTATGAAACATGCATATGTTCAGAATCATATGAATCAGAATCATTCAGAACCAACAGACTTGTGCAATCTGCATAGAGCCACACCCCATTTCACTAAATAAGGAAACAGGTTTACCTCCAGGTGAAGCAGAGAAATCACAGACAGTAAAAAAGATGAACACAACTTCCTGGTTGGAAAAATGAAGCCGATGTGGAAGTGCCTTAAACCTGCATTCTATCTGAAGGCCACCAGATGGCGATAGTTGTGGTTGCAAAAAGACTTGCGGTCCCATAGAAGTCTGTGAGTTCATGGACTTAGTCACTGATTTTGCCTCATATTGAATAAAAACTTAAATCTATTTTGGTCATACCATGTTTCATAAAGGAGCTGTGGTATTTTCTGCTCACTCATTAGCTAACGACTTGTCAATCACAAGTCATTAGCCAATAAGCATGCGGTTTCACAGTCAGACAGTAAGACTTCTCGTCACATCAGTTTCTTGCAACCAAGATGGCGACAGTGGAAACATTCATCTTGAGGCTTCAAAACAGGGGTCAAGAACCATGGGCTACATCCATCTTTTATCCTGTCTAAGGGAGAAAGTGGTGACGATGTAAGAGAGAAGCCTGCATCACAAAGGCAAGAATGCAGGACAAAGTTCAGCCGAAGGAACTGAAACAACTGTGTCCAAAGAGGAAGCCAGAGAAGGTGCCGCTTTCCACACTTTGATGGGGTGGCTGTAGCTCAGGAGGTAGAGCAGGTCATCTGCTAATCAGAAGGTTGGTGGTTCGATCCCTGGCTGCTCCAGTCTGCATGCCAAATATCCTTGGGCAAGATACTAACCCCAAGTTGCTGTTGTATGATTGTATGTGAAAGTTAGAAAGCACAGAAAAAAGTGCTTGTGTGAATGGGTGAACGAGGCATGATCTTTGAGTACTCCGGGAGAGTAGAAAAGTGCTATATAAGAATCAGTCCATTTACCTTCCCATTCAATGTTTCTTCTTTATTTTCATGACTATTTACATTGTAGATTCTCACTGAAGGCATCAAAACTATGAATGAACACATATGGAATTATGTAGTTAACAAAAAAGTGTGAAATAACCCAGAACATGTTTTATGTCTTAGATTCTTCAAAATAGCCACCCTTTGCTTTGATCACTGCTTTGCACACTCATGGCCTTCTCTCAATGAGCTTCATGAGGTAGTCACCTGAAATGGTTGTCACTGCACAGGTGTGCCTTGTCAGGGTTCATTTGTGGAATTTCTTGCCTGCTTAATGGGGTTGGGACCATCAGTTGTGTTGTGCAGAAGTCAGGTTGGTACACAGCTGACAGCCCTATTTGACAACTGTTAGAA
>VUQS01066383.1:0-12291 GCA_015108495.1 Heterochromis multidens | reverse complement strand
ATATAACCCCTCTGAAAATATGCTGCAGTAGATCAAAAACTGAAGAAAACCATGAATCAACACGTGGACATTACCTGTGCAAAGATCGATGCTGCTGAAGTGAAACAGAGCAAAGTTACAGAGGTTTGATTAGACACATAGCTTTGCGTTTTGCAATTTGGCACCATCTGTGAAAGCTGAAATGTCTTTGGTTTTGAATAGCAGAAATTTGGCTTTCTTGTCGGAGGTCATTTTTGCAAAAAAAAAGGGGAAAAAAATCAGATGACAACACTGTACACAACAGGAGACTGATGCATAATAAACAAGCGAATAAGGCAGAAAATAGCTATTTTTGACGGGAAACTGCTCTTAACGCACACTGGGAGATGGAGCTGTGCAGGAAATATGGTTTTATCTCGGTGGTTTAACCTTGGGGTTTAACAGGTTAAAGGGGACCTGTTGTACTTATTTATAACTCAATTTTCTTATTCTTGGACACTACAGAGTGCCTCTGCATGAGTCACAGTTCAAAATAAACTTGTTTTCTTTCTTTTTCTTTTTTTTTCACTTAAAATCGGTCTTAGTGCAATCCCTCAGCTCATCCACTCTCTGAAACATGCTGTTTTGGTTTTCTCCATATAAGCTAACTTTCTTCTGATTGGATGTTCCCCGCAAACAGAAGGTTTAAACAGCAGGTGGGTCTGAACAGCTGTGTCCCTGAGATGACCGTTCCCGGTGACATCAAACTGTGAAATCAAGTGGTCTGAGCAGTCTGAAACCTGAGCTTTTGGCTCACATGATTACTTTACTACATCAGCTTACCTCATTATGTGAGGTTAAGGAAAGTGTAATAGGTCCCCTTTGTCAAGTTAGGAAATCTAGAGGGTATGCACATGGACTTAGTAGGTGGGATTCAAATTGAAATACAACTTAGAAGCAAATTTCAATACAGCATAGCCCAGAGTGTTTGAAAGGCACATCACTGCCCCCTCTCCTCAGCTGTCATCTTTCAACTGCTATTGAGCATGTTTTGCATTAAACTTTTGTAGTATGTAGAAGTATTCTGGTAGAAGAACAAGCTGATATGAACATGTGTAGATGGTGAAAACATGAGCATTTAAGGCTGAATAAGCAGAGGAAAGGCATTCTTCCTCTTTTAAGAAACTGCAAGACCATTGTGTTTGTTGTCTAGTGAAAGTGGGCATTTTGAAGTGGCTAACATGAGATGCCATTACTGGAGCTATTGTATGTAAAGGAAAGTGAGACCAGGGTTAAAGGGTAAAGCAGGAAAGATGTCATTTTATTTCAGATAACACGGGCAGAGTGTGCAATCTAGATGAGTCATGTCAGAGGCTGACATCTGGTCTGCCTGGTAAGAGCAGAATTAGCACCAGTGCTCATCCAGCTGATATTGTTTACCAATAGAACAACTGCAGAATTTTTTATTTCAACCATGAATACAGTGAAAGCTCATAAGTTTTAAATATCTAGTTAGCTAACTTCAGCAAATGGAGTGAAACCTGCAAGCAGGTACAGTTCAGCTCACACCTCACTCTCTTCGTGTAATTTACCAAACACACCCTCCCAGTTCTGTGGTCTATTTAAGTTACAAATTTCCCAACTCTCCCTCTGACATGTCAGAGCTGCTGAAGCTGTTTCGTCCCCTCCACTACCCCAGCATCCACCTGTCGGCTCTCAGGGGATAATAACTCATCACTCTCCACTTTCTGTGTATCATATTTGCAGGGAGCGACGAGCTCGGAGCCTAACTGTACTCAGAACAGACCTGTCCAACTGAACTGGATTTCAGTCTGTTTCAAATTCTTTTCAGTGCATTAACACTTGTTTTGAAATTTGCTAATTATTTAACCCAGCCTAGATGCAGGAACTGACTAAATGGGATCTTGGCTACTTCCCTCATTAATACAGAAATGGACAGTGTGCAGAGTGCTTTACTTTCCCAAACTTCAGTTACTTAATCAGCCAGTTCTGGATCTGTGAGACAGTGTACCTCTGAGATAGATGTGCTGGGCCACTCTTGGTAAACTATCAAAATCTGTAGCAGACTGCTATTCTCCCTTTTGGACAGTAATCACATTTTTGTAATCATGTTACTTGTTGTTATGTCCATTACCATCTTGGCAGCATTCTCAAGGTCTGTTCAAGATATATGTCCCCCTTCTTGGCTCTTCTTCTTTGCTCTTGCTTTATTTTAAGGAGTCAAGCAGCCAGACTTCTGGCTTCCGTTTCCAAGTTTTACCATTTAAACTAAAATATTTTACCATCTTGATTTTACTGCATAGTGGCAATTCCCTCGCTGAGCGAGTGCGTGCGTGAAAGAGAGATTTAGTGGTTCCACCAGAAGGCACAATAGTAAAACTGGAGTGTGTATATAAATCAAACTCACTCAAGAAAATGAATTGTTAGCTGCTGCAGTTCTCTAAGATGCTCTTTCTCTAAAAATATGGTGGACTGTCTTTCAGTGCCTGAAACAGCACACAACACAGACACACACACACAACTAGATGCACAAACACAACCTGTGGTTACAAATAAAAAGCAGAAATGGAGCCAGGAGAAAATGGAAAGAGATGGAGACAAAGATATAAAGAGAGGTTTTGTCCATTAAGTAATGCAATGAGGTCTCAACTAATCAAATCAAACTGTCGCTCAGTCCCTCACTCCTGTAAGAACTCTATAGCCACATGCAAACACGCAGACACACTGTGATGGTATAAAACTTACCCATTAAATTGATTTACAGCTCACTTGATTCTGTCTGGGGTTTTTCAATCAACAACACCTTTTGTTGACCTTTTTTTTTCACTCTGTCCTTCTAAGTCTCTATTTCTGGCAGTGCAAGTTGTGTGTTCAGTGAACCTGGTATGTGTCTGATTTTTGTGTCAGTCTGTTGACAGACCGGGGCATCGAGGCTGTGGCCTGACAGAGGAACTTTCTGGGGAGCAGGTGTCAAAAAGTAACAAGGTAGAAATATAGAGAGAAGGCAAGAGGGAAGGCAAGGATTTAAGATTGTGTATAAAAGAAGAATGTTATAAATTTAGGACATTATCTTACGCTGGTAGCTATAGGCTATCACAAACTGTGATAGCCTATAGCTGATGGCTACAGTGGACACTAAATTGTTTTGGAACAGGCAGGAGCATTTGTAGCTTGCATCATCTGGAGTGATTTTTGCCTGTGCTTTATGTAAATTGTCATTGCATCTTGTTTGCACTAGAAGAGAAAGCCACTGCCATGGAGGAAGACCACAAATCTCTCAGAACATGTGGATGGTGCAATGATTGACTGTAAACCACATGATCACAGGCCCAGCTCATCCTTGTTGGTGCCTCATTAGCAGATGAGTACAGTAAGGGTGTAATTAGTTTTTCACAAACTGATTCTCCGTTTTTGTTAAATAAATCATTACATGATATAATATATCATGTTCTGTAGTTCATCTGAGATTGCATTTACCTAATTTTAAGACCTGCAGATTATTTTTATTATGTCCTGATATGTAAAACCTTAGGATGGATAAGGGGTGTACTTTTTACCGTGATTACATGTGGATGTACATTATTTTGTTTGTTTTTTTTCCTCTGTACCTATCCTATTTAAAATGTTAAAATGTCTGCTATGTGTTTTATGAAGACCTTGATCAAGGCTACAAGCCAAAATGCATTGGTCAAGCAATAAAGTTGTTTTTTTATACTAGAAGTGCTGCTGGAGATTCAACTTCTTCAGATCTTATCCTCGCCTCCATGCGCCTGAAACCTCTATTCTGTTTCACAAGAAGAAATCTATAGAAAAAGGGTCAAACGTATGCCTAGCTAGCTAAATAAATAAATAAATAATCACTGCTTTGGGTAATTACACTGAATATTCACAAGAGTAGTCCTCTTATGTATCTAGGTGGTGCTGGGAGAATGTAAGCCCACCAGTGCAGCACTTAAAATGACATCGCTAATATTCACATATATCACGTGTTAATTTTTTCTGATTAATCCTTAAAACAAAGTAAAGTGGAGGCACATGGGAATGTCATTAGTGTTTGGTTATAAACCATCGTAATGGGCAATTTAAATATTTGACCTGACAGTGCTGGATGGAAAGTTCAGCAGATGAATGTCGCTACATGGCAATCTGTTCAATAGGTGACAAGCAGTTTCATGAAAATAAATCTTTAACACTGTAAGGCTGCTTGTAGCACTACAGTTAAAGTTGTGGGAATCACCAGTGTCACTCGACTTCATCCCCTGGGAGAATGTGAGCCCCCTGGGAGCCATAATAGATATTTTAGTCTGGACAAACCAGCAGACTGCCATTATTATGACCACACTGGCATGGCTAAAGAAAGTTTGACATTTTACTCATTGTATTTTATTCTTTGTCATGTATTGATATGTGATGTGATAGCTTATGATAAGGTATTCATTGTGTTCATTTGTTGTTGATATGTCACATGGTATCAATGATTTCTGCATTTTCACCATTTTTACCTCAACATTACAGTGAAAATAGTTTTAGGGCTTTATTTTATCATGTTTGTAGCTTTAGCTAGTGAATAAATGAAGTTCATTAACTTTCCCCAGACCGGTGTTGTTGCTGACTGTGGAATCTTTGTGCAAGAATCAATTTTTCAAAAACTTTGTTTTAACTAACAAGGATGGTGTTAAAAGCCTAATCCTTAATATCAGTCACAGCTACCTTCATATGGATAAATAAATACTAATGCTGGGATAGATTCTAGCCTCCTGTGACCCAGTGCAGAGCTGATTATAAAATGAGTGGATGGGTGAATTTATCACAGCAAAGTAGAAGAAAAGGGGGGAAAGAAATTGCATGAAATGACCTTAAGTGGTGAAAGTCAGAAGAATACATGAGATTGGGGTTGGGTAGAGTGGGGTGGGGGGTAAAGAAAGGGCTAAAAAAAAAAGTAATGGGTTAGAGATGGAGAGAGGAGGGCACAGATGAAAGTGCTGCTATAGCCATCACCAACTATGAATAATGAAAGCGCTTCAGTGAGCGCACTCCTGTGTATGTGTTGGTGTGTTGTGCGAAATGTGTAATTTGGCTCAATTAATGCGTACTATGTTCATGAATCCCCAGGTATTTGTTGGAACATGTTTTCATGCATATCTTGCTTGTGTGAGTCCAATTGTTTGCATGTTTGTATCTGTGTGTGTGTGAATTTGTATCACTAGTGAAGCATGAAGCCATATGGGGGTGGCTGCCTGTCTGTTTGCAGAAACCACAATCTGTGTAATGTGTGTGTGACGTAAAACATGCAAAACTGTGTGTGTGGACACTCCGTGTGTGTGATTGTTATGTGGTTGTTGGAGTCCTGAATGAGCTGTTTATAATAGGCAGTAACAGACAATCCCCTTAGCAGTTTCCAGTTTGTGGGGTTGTCCAGCATAAGATCTCAGATAGAGTATGAATCCCAACCTGAAAGGAAAGCAGTGTGTGAGCTGTAAAGTCAGTGAGCAAGTTCAAACTACTGACCAAATCCACCGTGATGCTAAAATATGACAGAGTCTACTTTCTGCAGTAGAACTGCAGGGAAGAAGAAGACTGCTAATAAGTAAACAAGGATATGAAGTACTGTATATAGGTTTCAATTTTGCAAAGAAGGAAATACATTCAGTGTATTTGTTTGACCTCAGGGAAACACTGCATGCCAATTCAAAAAAAATTATTCAGTGCTGTTGCAACTGAGGTATGGAAGCCAATTTCTACCACTTAAAAAAATGAATAAAGTCATACAGTATGTCATAGTGAGAAAGCTTCTTTGATATTATAAGATAAGGTAGTAAGCCGTAATCATTTTATTTCTAAGGGCACAATTGAAGAAGGTTGTTAATAAGTAAACATAGACTTCATGTAATGAATTCAGGTTTAAAAACTAAAAAAGTGATTTGTCTTTCTTTGGAATAGGAGGAGGGCAAAGAGTCTGTTGGCATGTGAGGGGTAATTTTTGATGTTACAGGTTCTTTATATTCAGTCCTTGCTATGAATGATTTTCACATAATTTTGGTTAGTGTTTGTACATCTTTGTCTTCCTCCATCTGGCTAGTTTACAAACCCCAGAGAACAACTTGTCATTCCAGTAACTTCTGCAGAGAAGACTTCCTCGTTCCTCCTGCAGACACAGCTCCAGCTTTGTGAGCTCTCTCTTTTTTGGCTTAGTTTCTTCTCTTTTGGTCTGCACGCTGATGCTATATGGAACCTCAGGCTAAGTGTTGGCAACAAGGCTCACAGAAGGCTTGCGGTGGTACTATCTCTGTGCCTATGATGCTGTAGGCCACCAAGACAACCTTAACGTCCTCCGTCAGGACCTCTGTGCCCTGACAGATGTCAGGCACAGCCTCATACAGGGTGACTTTGAGTGGTTGACAAAGTTCTTCAATAAGTTTAAGGAACAATCCTCTCTTCAAAGGTCTGGTTCTTTTATTGCTGTGGCTTTCATCTCTGGCTTTTTAAAAGCTGCAACAGAACACACTGAATGGTGGTTTCTTTCACTAAAGCTCTGTCTGTGATCAGTTCTGCTTTAATAGTCTCCAGCCAGAAGCTGAGGGGGTTTGAGGACCTGAATTCACACTTTAAAATGCATCCCATCATCGTTGGAGACAAGTCTTTGGTCTCCACTGTCATGCTAGCCTGCCAGACTCTCGTCAAAGATGAGAGATGCATTTTCTGCCACCTTATAGAAATCATCAATAAAGCTTTTTTTTTTTTCTCCACCCACACAACATCCCAGCTGGATAGGCGCGGCTCTGAGAGAGATCGCTGGTACTTTATGATCTCCTCATCTGTGATCTAGGGGAAAGATTTCTGCAAGATTTAGGTATTTCCACTCAGACATTTCCTCCTAGACAGACTCAGAGAAAAACCAAGAAAACAATTGGCTCTCATCATCACTAGGTGTCTGGGAAGGAATGGACTCTCCTGCAGGCTTAGCCTTAGTCACTGTAGAGTGGACAGGAAGCTGGGAAATGAGGGAGGAAATGCAACAGCTCAGTGCTGATGCATGTCTGAACCTCAGCTCTCGCCAGGTTAACTCTCTACTCCTCTCTTAGGTGTAATCCATTATAGGTCGTAACTCTACTCTAACCCTACATTTTGAGAAAGACAAAACAGACATTTTTGGAAAAAAATGTAAATAGCTTTTGGTACATGTCATTTAGAATGATTTTTTTTTTGTTCCCTGATTGCCAAGACTTGGGGAAATTTTTTAATAAAAACTAAAAATACACACTCTGATTTCCTAGGGTTAGAGTTAGGGTTTGGGTTGGGATCATCATCCATGAATATCTGTTAGAGTCCATGTGACTATTGCTGAAATCAGACAGCTAAGAAGTGGTTTGTACAAAGAATCAGTGCAAAGAGACGACATCAGCACCAGCTGGACAAGAAAATGATAACTGCTGATAAAGTAAATAACTACTGTTTTGTTGTTTATCTGTTAATGTACACACGATGCCTTATTCTTCAATTTAGCAAGTAGTATTTTATGGTCAAGGTTCTCTGTTCTCATGCATGTCCGTGTGTGTGTGTGTGTGTCTGTCTGTCTTGTCACACTGAATGAACTCAGTGTGTATTGAGTTGTAACCCCTCACATCTCAGTAGACTCTATGCATTACTCATATTCCTCTTCCAGCCTTTTTTTCCCTCTGTCACCTCATTTTTCTTCATCCCATCCCCCTCTCTCTCTCACTTCCTCCTCCTCTCTGTATGTTTGTTTTACTTTTTTTTTCAAACTGTCTTTTTCTTTTCTGCTCCTTTTGCACTTTCCTTGCCTCTCTGTGCACTTACCTCTGTCTTTCCTCACCTATGTCACTGTCAGTTCGTGGTTACTTGTTGCTACACTTGTTCTCCCTTCTGTCAGGGCACATTGGAGTTTACTGTGATTGTGGTAGCAGATTTATCTTTTTAATTTGGATTTTTTTGTGTGTGTATTTGGAACGTTGAGTTCTTGATTTCAGATGGAGGTTGACAAGAGCATAATGTTAAATTACAGCTAATAAAAGTGGACTATAGCACCGCTGCCAGAAAATAAAGCTTACCTTAAGTTAACGTGTTGGGTTAAAGCATTGGATTTCAAAGTAGAGCTCATCCTATGATAATTATTTTCAAACTGCATGATTTTCTTCCAGGTTTTGTCATTTCAGAATAATCCAAATTTTGACAACCCTGCTGTGTAACAACTGCTAACTACAAAAAAAAAAAGGTTTCAGGGGTTTTCAGGGGAAAAGGTTTAACAATGTCTGTGTAATCTTTTATATAACTCTGCATTACAATGTAATCTGGAAAATCATCTGGAAAAAAATTAAATGTTCCAGCTGGAGACACAAATCGTCTTTGGGGTTGCATCAGGAAGGGCATCCTCTCTGCCAAATCAAACATGTGGAGCCACCCACTGTGGCGACCCCTTGTGGCAAAGGAGCAGCTGAAAGTAGCTACATACTACTGAGTCCAAAACCACTGGGTGATGCCGCGGTGGTTACTTCTATCTTTTATGTACAGTCTATGAATATAACAACTGTAATCTCTCTTCCCACTCAATTCCCTCTAGTCCTCCTAAATATATTAGCATGTAGTTATAGGTGTTTTTTCCCTCCTTTTGTTTCACATCTGATTAAACAATATTTTAATTTCTTCTCCAACACTGGTTGAGAGTTGGCTACTCATGCTGATGTGATGATGCTGGAAATAGCAAATCCAGCCAGTTATATCCAATGTTGCCTTGACAGCTCGCCAATGATAAAAATGGACTTCCACTTCTCTTCCTCTCCGTCACTTTCTCTCACTGCTCTTCCTCCACCCTCCATATATGTTTCTCCCTCCATTTCTTCCTCTCGCTCTCTCTTTCTGCTGAAGCGAAGCCTATTTTCCGCATTATAGTCAACATGGCTGACGGTGAAACGTACGATGACACAACCAGGTGGAAATGAACACTCTTTCTTCCTCTCTGCTTGTCAGACACAGATGGATTGTAGTGATGAAGATTATAGAGTCTACGTGAAACAGGCCAGATATTTCCCTAGAAGCACAAAACTGCTACACGGCATGCACAAATAACAATTAAACAGATGTATTACACATCAGAGAAATACTTCATAAACTATAAAAGTAGCTCTACAATTTAAAGTGAGGATAAACAGTGCATGTAATCACTAGTTTTGTGAAACTTGAATTATCTCTCCATTTAAAGTAAGACATAATTGGAAGCATAGCTGGTTCAAGCTTTTTGCTTTCTTTTTTTGCTTGACCTTCTGCTTTGAAGCAGATAAACAATCTTCCTTTTTCAGCCTTGTCATTTTTAACCAGTTTTATATTTTATGGTCTTAAAATAATAATTGGCTGTGACTTAATTCTCTATGTGCCATTGCGGAGGCAAACTACTGTAGCTTTAACTGCTATCCCTGGCTTATGCTTTCCACATATGCACTTGGAAGGCTGGGGATTTCCTAGGACTGAGCCATACCACCAAATATAGTTTACTGCAAATGGAACAAACAATCTTCTTTTGATTATCATTGTCCTGAATGAACTGTGTTTGATTCAGTCAGACAATTCTGTTTG
Source organism: Heterochromis multidens (assembly GCA_015108495.1). Taxonomy (NCBI): domain Eukaryota; kingdom Metazoa; phylum Chordata; class Actinopteri; order Cichliformes; family Cichlidae; genus Heterochromis; species Heterochromis multidens. Next base: position 2,724 of record VUQS01066383.1, on the reverse strand, counting down.
AAATGTTTATTTACTGCAAGCAGCAACATAGAGCAACATAGGCTTTGACCTCATTTTCCACAGAACATAAATGCACAGATGTGTTGGGTAGTGATGAGTAAATATCATCCCAGTATTCAGAACAAGCAGCAATACTGTGGGGCAAAGCAGAGGCAGACATAGGAAATTAGCAACTTTAACAAACAAAATTAAAGGGAATACACTTGATAGGAGGTGATTAGGGTGCATATTGTGTATGTAGGACTGTTAGAGTCAGGTTGAGGTCTGGACTTTGACTGGGCCATTGCAACACCTTGATTCTTTTCTTTTTCAATTCAATTTAATTTTATTTATATAGCGCCAAGTCACAACAACAGTCGCCTCAAGGCGCTTTATATTGTAAGTTAAAGACCCTACAATAGAATTTTCAGCCATTCTGTTGGAGATTTGCTGTTGTGCTTGGGATCATTCTCCTGTTGCATGACACAGTTTTAGCCAAGCTTTAGCTGTCGGACAGATGGCCTCACATTTGACTCTAGAATACTTTGGTATACAGAGAAGTTCATGGTCAACTTAATGACTGCAAGGTGTCCAGGTCCTGTGGCTGCAAAACAAGCCCAAATCATCATCCCTCCTCCACCATGCTTGACATTTGGTATGAGGTGTCCGTGATGATACAGAATGCTGTGTTTGGTTTTCTCCGTGCGTTTTGGTGTGCTTTACAGCCAAACATCTCCACTTTGGTCCCGTCTGTCCAAAGGACATTGTTTCAGAAGTCTTGTGGTTTGTTCAGATGCAACTTTCCAAACCTAAGCTGTGCTGCGATGTTCTTTTTTAGAGAAAGGAGGCTTTCTCCTGGTAACCCTTCCAAACAAACCATACTTGTTCTGATTGTATCGTCAAGACCTTTAAGATTTAACGATGTGTTAAATGTTAAAGTTTAACTGAAATTTGTAGACTCTAAGATGTAACTCTTGGATTTTTGCATTTTCTATGAACAATCCACGGTCTGATATTGGGGTGAATTTGTTGGGTTGTCCACACCTGGGAAGATTGTGGCATTGTGTTAACACATACCTGAATGCTCCAGACCAGCAAACTGACAAAATTTTTCTGTTGATCAGTTAATCAAGTGCATTTGATTATCAGCACCTGGCTGCTACTTACTTTCTTAATTCCTGTTGAAGCAGTGAGGGTGTACTTAGTTTTTCACACGACTGCATAGAGTCATGTGAAAAACGTTCTTTTTCATGTGACTGTAGTGCACAGGCTTTGCTACCAACACAAACTTGATTATGTATAGGAAAAGATCACAACTATAGCCACACTGTTGAGTTTTCTACCACTACAAGTGCCATGGAGCAATGTTTTTCAAAGTAGTTCCGGTTTGGGTTCTACTGTTACACGCACATAAGGAAACATAGATATGAAGGCATGCTGGTGAAACATGCAAAACTTTTGCCTGTTGTAAATTTTCCTCTTTTCCACTGGCAGCTGGTGAAAGTAACATCCAAAGAGACAAAGCTACAGAGTATATGGAGACAGTGAAGAAAACAGCAAGTCAGCAAATACGAATGCACACTGTGCGATTTAAAAAATTCACAACATTGCCTTTGCAAATGTTTTATGTGGAAGAAAATGGATTGAATAAATTTGTCAGATACACACAATGTGTTTTAGTGAGTGAATGTAATTTTTGTTGGTTTACAGTGAAACTCCACATGAAAAGTAATCACAGGTTTCAGTCAGTCCTGTTAAACTCCCATCACATTTACAATCCAGCTTGCAACAAATGGGTCATGCACTGATACTGATCTGTAGTTCTGGACACAAACTATGAGTTGCAGACCTGTTCTTTGTGGGCTATATGGGTTTCAGATGACCTTTTCCTTATGAAGACATTAAAACCATGGTTAAAATGTATAAATATTCTATCTTTTGTAACACAGGCAGTACTAAGAAGTGCTCCAATTGCTATTTTTGAAAATCTCCACACCTTTTTTTCCCCTCCAATTTACACATCCCCTCAAAACTCTTTGCACTGCATTTTAGGTGCTCCCCTGGGTACTCCTAATTGAAAATGTTTACCAGTAGTTGTGGTGTGCATAGCATCACTGTCAGCTGGCAAAAAAAAAAACAATGTCAGGCTCTCAGAGGTAGCTAGCAGCCTCATGTAGTGTTCCACTGAGTAATACCAACCTGGGCTTCAGCCTTCAGTTTTGTTCAGGCTCCTCTCTTTTCTCCAAGAGGAATCACAAGGGAAATGGAACTTAATCATGTTCCATTTTTTGTGTGCGTGTTCCAATTGTTACTTAAGGTTAGGTAGTAAAATGACTACCCATGTCAGTGTTTTTCATGTAGGGGCAGCAGAAATGACCTCATGTCCGATTACAACCTGTCAGGGTGAGAGTTTTAATAGACTGGTCCTTTGCCAAGAGCAACCTCTTACTATGATGGAGAACATAAAACTAAAAAGTTAATTATCTGTACTGCACACACTGAGCTTCGTCGTCTCTTTTTTTTCAAACAGGAAGATCATTGAGGTCAAAATCATTGATGATGAAGAGTATGAGAAGAACAAGACCTTCACCATCGAGCTGGGAGAGCCTGTTCTGTTGGAGATAGGACAGAAACATGGTGGGTCTGTCTGCCTGTGTGTGTGTGTGTGTGTGTGTGTGTGTGTGTGTGTGTGTGTGTGTGTGTGTGGGTGTGTGTGTGTGTGTGTGTGTGTGTGTGTAATGAGAG
>VUQS01066382.1:0-22183 GCA_015108495.1 Heterochromis multidens | reverse complement strand
GGGGGGGGGTGATCTGTTGTTTGACGAAATGGGGGGGGGGAAGGGGAGGGGCAGGAAATGTATGACCGGGAGGTAGAGGACTACCCCCGGAAGGAGAGAGCCAACTGGCTCAGTAGGCACCCCTGTGAGCGTTGGATCTTAAAGACTAGCACCCTGTTGTGAGGTCACTAATGCTCCCATTTCAACAACACTGATAATAAAACGGTAACATTAATGCTGGAGCTAGGCAGCAAGTGTTATCTGTCCTGCCCATCTGTAAAATTAAGAGACAGCATTAATTTAACAGGATAACACCATTTTTTGTGTCTATAAAATGTTATGTTTCTCGTAAAGTCCCAGCTGAGAAGCTGAGAAAAGTCTAACGCCAGCTAGACAGAATCAGTGGCACTCTACCTTACTAACTCTACTTGATCAGCAACGAAAATGGGATAGAGTATCAAGTATTCTCCTGGGTATCAGTATTGAGCTTGAAATTCTAGTATCATGACAGCCCTAGTCTCTCTGTCACTGAGATCTGTACTATTAACAACGATATCAGCCATAGATTAGATTCCCGCTCATAAAGTCATTAACAATCCTCCAAATACTGCTGCTTAACATGCTCAACACAAACCACCAATAAATAATAATCTGTTTTTGTACTTTGTACCAGTAAAAATATTTTCATTCTGCTCCCAGTTGCTGAAATTATGAGTCATACTCTTAAGTAGGATTCTTTTTTTTTTTCTTTTTTTTCAAGCTGATGCTGTGTTGTGTCCTTAAATGCCAGGAGTGCAGGCAGCTCTCTGCTACCAGACACGTGGTGATGCTTGTGTAAAAATTGGTTTTAAATGAGATTCTGTTTGAATCTAACCAATTGTTGGGACCTCGGTTTGTTGTTATTGGAATATCCACAGGACTGTCCTCTAACATGCTGACTCGCTGATAATCCAGTCCCCTTTCTTATGCCCTCCCTGTTTTTCATAGGCACTGTATTAACTTAGAGCACTGATTAAATTCCTCTCCTCAATATTCCTAAAACCTTCCCCCCCTTTCCACCTGTTCTCTCTCTCAGTGGATTGAAATAGCTGTACATCTTTATATTCCCTCCCTAATGTGGTGTTTATCAGCTGGCTGCCAACGGAGACACTGACCAAATCAGTCTGTCTACCCATCGCTCTGTCTGTCCTTACTCTGCAAACCTGCCACATCCCCCTGCCCCACTCCCAGACTTGGATCTCTGTGCCACAGGAGGATTAACTCCACCCTCTGCATTCTGGCCTGCCTTGATTATGTCCAGGGATAAGAGCTGCTTAATTGTAATCACTGAAGCTGTCACTCAGGAGCACCGATCAGTCCAAACCACACACTGAAACCAAATATACAGTAGAAGACGGAAAAGCAGCATCCCTCCTCGTGAACCTCAGCGTGTTAGTACTTATAACATGGTGGTTGTCCGTTAGAATAAACTCCTTGACACATATGTTAATAAAATATGTGCCCTTCACACTGTAAGGTGTTTTTTTTTAAGTATATATCTCTGTGTATGTGATACAAAGTGACATCATTCTTTAATGTATTTAGCAGTTACAGCCTAATTAGTTAACAGTGTGTCAGCACATTATTAATGCAATTTATGTGACATAACTGCAACAAATGTAATTAACATTACCCCAGATAATGAAGACATTTTAGAGTAAATCTTAATAGTCCCAGAGTTACTCTCTAAAAATCAGCATGGTTAGTTATTTTATCTATTTTAATGTAGCTTCATGTGTTGTTACTATAAAGAACAACAACTTAATAAATTTGCTTCATCTGCAGTTGTACTTAAACCTTAATCTTTATTGCAGTGGTTCACAAAGGTATAGTACCCAAACGTGGGACACTGTGGACACCCCACTGTGAGCACAGGGGACCTCAGCTGGGCAGCGTGGCAGGACAGTCAGGAACAACTGTTCTGGAAACAGGAGCACACTAAAACTGGAGAACTCATGCTGATGCACTGCTAGAAAAGAGAAAAAAAGCAGACAAGTGGAGCTTCTCATGAGGTATGGCTAACAGAGCACACAAGCAGAGCACACAGGCAAAGTCACTCAGGTGGACGACCCAGAAGATGAGCAAACAGGCAAGACCAGGAGAGAGGAAGAAGCTCAACTGCAGGCATGGTAGGAGGCTGGCAACCAAGGCAGAACCGCTCGGGAGGCCTGGCAGGAGGCTTATGAGTAAGACCAAACTATGGTGGAGATGGCTCAATGCTAGCGAGGGAACCCCTTGGGAGGCCATTGGAAACGTCAGGCAGAAATCACTCTGTCGCAGGAGAGAAGACAAGGTGTTAGCTGACTAAAGCGGAATTTATAGTATAGCGGTTGTGTCCATTTGCACTAATGCTGAGCTACACAATTTTGGGTGTAAAAAAAAAATAACCAAAGAAGTACAGTTCATCACAGCCACAGTTTGGTTTCACTTCACCACAAGAATGTGGTTTATATATTACGACTTCTATGTTCTCTGTGGCAGGGGCTAAGTGAAAGGACCGACAATAGCACAGACACAAGTAAGAGTAACCCAAAAACCAGTTGTTCTCCATTTTTTTTTATTTCTAAATAATAAAACAGAAAAAGATAGGATAAAATAAACAAACAAACAAACAAAAAATTCCCAAACTAAAACCACAATGCAAATGGCCTTTGCGTTTTCTCATGTATGGTTTCTGTATTAGGTTGGTCTAGTTTCTTGTCCATGAGGGCCTCAGTGGAGGGTCATTAATTCACATATTTTTTACCAGTCTTTTTCTGGATTGTAATGTAATTGATTAACTCAAAACATATACAAAAAATGTTCAAAACATCTAAATTTTCTGAATTAATATGCCAATAATCAAAAATAAGCAGTAATGAATGTATTTAGCTATTTTATAGTTGCAAATCTTCAGTATATTAACTTGCTTCACTAGTTTCATGTAACCAACAAACTCTAAATCATGGATAGATGGGTTTATACAGTAGTGACATGGATTTTTGGGAAACCCTGTTCTCTAGAGCTTTCTACTATGTAAAGGTGGAATTCTCAATGAATAAGACAATTTGTCTCATTTATTGAAAAGGGACATCTTTGTAAGAAAAACTGGCAAATATTTAATCAGAGTAATGGAGTATTGTTGTAAACAGTCCAGCAGATCAGATAGGCCATCTGGCATTTTAGTTGTGTCAGAGCTGGGGTCAAATCTCACATGACCTGTCCTTGGTGGGCTGTACTGTCAGAGCCAATTACTACTCTCTTGGAATCCCCACTGAGTGCACTTTGTCCTACTTTTTTTACCGCAGTGAGTGGATACTACTAGAACATGAATAGCTGAGTTTCTATAATATCACATGTATCTGTGTAACAGCTATGAGTTAATGGTTTAACTGAACTTAGCATGAAAACTGGGAACAGGAAGAAAATAACTAGAAAGGCTACCAGAATTTCAAAAGCGCCACCTTTATTTAAAAGAAACAGACAAAAGATCTGGGGCGGTCCCTCTGGCAGACCGGGGTGGTGGTTCCCAACTTTTATGAAGGGGGAACAGAGGGTGTGAATTAACTATATCCCCCTCCAACTATAGGGGGATCACACTCCTCAGCCTTCCCCAGCCAGGAAGGTCTATGCCAGGGCACTGGAAAGGAGAGTTTGTCCGCTAGTCGAACCTCAGATTCAGGAGGAACAATGTGGCTTTTGTCTTGGTCACGGAACGCTGGACCAGCTCTTTGTTCTCTCAAGGATATTCAAGGATATGTGGGAGTTTGACTATCCAGTCTACATGTGTTCTGTGGACTTGGAGAAGGCATTTGACCGCATCCCTCGGGGTATCCTGTGGGGGTTGCTGCAGGAGTATGGGGTGTCTGGCCCGTTGTTACAAGCCATTCAGTCCCTGTACAACTGCAGCAAGAGCTTGGTCCGCATTGCCAGAACACCGGCAATAAGTTGGACTTGTTTCCGGTGGGTGTTGGACTCCGCCAGGGCTGCCCTTTGTCACCGATTCTATTCATAATTTATAGACAGGTTTTCTAGGTGTAGCCAAGTGGCGGAAGGCTTCTGGCTTGGTGGTCTCAGAATCTCATCTCTGCTTTTTGTGAATGATGTGGTTCTGCGGGAATGAGAATCAGTACCTTCAAGTCTGAGGCCATGGTCCTCAGCTGGAAAAGGGTGGAGTGCATACTCCTGGTCAAGGACGAGTTGCTGCCCAAATTGGAAGAGTTTAAGTATCTCGTGGTCTTGTTCCTGAGTGAGGTGAGAGGGGAGCGGGAGATTGACAGATGGATTGGGGCCGTGGCTGCAGTGATGTGGACGCTGTACCAGTCCATCGTGGTGAAGAGAGAGCTAAGCGTGAAAGCAAAGCTGTTAATTTACCGGTCGATCTATGTCCTGACCCTCACTTATGGTCACGAGCTTTGGGTAGTAACCAAAAGAATGAGATCGTGGATATAAGCGGTGGAAATGAGCTTTCTCCGAAGGGTGGCTGGCCTCTCCCTTAGAGATAGGGTGAAGAATGCAGTCATTCGAGAGGGGTTCAGAGTAGAGCCACTACTCCTCCACATCGAAAGGAGCCAGTTGAGGGGGTTCGGGCATCTGATTAGGATGCCTCCTGGGTGAGGTGTTCCGGGCATGTACTAGCAGGAGGAGGCCCCGGAGTAGACCCAAGACATGCTGGAGAGATTATATCTCTCAGCTGGCCTGGGAACGCCTCAGCGTTCCTCCAGATAAGCTGGAGGGGGTGGCTGGGGAAGGGAGGTCTGGGTTTCTCTGCTTAGGCTGCTGCCCCCGCGACCCGGCCCTGGATAAGCAAAAGAAAATGGATGGATGGATGGAGACAAAACTTAAAGCAAATGCCTCTTTAATGTCATTGTTATTCATAGTGTGATACATACTATAAGCCTTATTAGACTTATAAAACAACAATAAAAAAGTACAAATCGGTGTAACAAGATGTTTTGGATTTACAAATTCAGCTTATTTCAAAATGAAAAACTAAACTAATATATCAGGGCAGAACCATGCTGTTTCCCCCTGCTTTCAGTTTCTATTCTAATCAAAGCTAATCCTAGCTCTGTCTCAAAATTTAATGGAATGGCACGACAGTGGTATCAGTCTGACAGTTAACTAACTAATCAACTGTACTACGGCTTTAAGTTATTCAGTAAGTAAAATGTCAGAGAGCATTTGCTGTAATTGGTAGTTTCACTTTATTTAGATGAAAAATTGAAATTCTCCCAGCTTTGAGGAACTGGACTTGAAAAGACTTACAAAAAAAGCCAGGAGCAGTTTTAGATTAGAGCCAGAACATCCTTATGGGTATAAATGAATGCATTTATGTAAGAGTCTCATTAGAGTATTAGATACTTAAGTTCTTTTCTCCGACTGCATTGATATTTGCTCTCCTGCTGTGCTGAGCTAAACTATTTCGTTTTCCTGAGCATTCACAGGATGTGTAATTGAGCTTTGGAAGGTAAGGGAGAACATATTAATCAATTTGGGGATTTAATGAAAAAAAAATTCACAGCACAAACAACACAAACAATTACAGCTTAATGACGTAATGAGATCAATCGTACAGAGGATTGTCATTTTTTAATAATGCTGTATTTTCCGAGAGGTACAAAGACAACAATTAAACGAATCCATGTTTTGACTACAATAATCTAAACACCCACTGAATGTCATCTAAATTCAAGTGTTTCTCAACCTGCACAGGCATAAATAATATTTTTACTCTCTTAAAGCCAGGATGGGATTAGCTTAGCATAAAGACGAGAAACACCTATAGCCTGGCTAAAACTTAAAACATTTTAGCTACCGGCACATCTAAATCTCACAAGTTAACATGTGGCATCATAATTTTTGTAAAAAAAAAAGGAGGAACAGTGACTTCCTGGAATGTGTGCTGGTTGACTCACAAGACTTGAGAAAGTCTCTGATCCTTAGCCTTTAAAACCTTCAGACATACACTCACTAACAACTAATCAGCCAATCAGAAACAGCTTGATGCATTTAGGCATGTAGACATGGTCAAGGTGACCTGCTGTAGTTCAAACCGAATATCAGAATGGGGAAGAAAGGTGATTTAAGTGCCTTTGAATGTGGCATGGTTGTTGGTGCCAGACAGGCTGGTCTGAGTATTTCAGAAACTGATGATCTACTGGGATTTTCCTATGCAACCATCTCTAGGGTTTACAAAGAACTGCCTGAAAAAGAGGAAATATCCAGTGAGTTGCAGTTCTCTTGGTGAAAATGCTTTGTTGATGTCAGGGGGAATGGCCACCCTTCTTTGAGCTGGTAGGAAGGCAACAGTAACTCAAATAACCACTTGTTACAATGAAGGTATGCAGGAGAGCATCTTTGAACGCACACATGGAACCTTGAATTAGAAGAACACACTGGGTGCCACTCCTGTCAGGAAAAACAGGAAACTGGGGCTACAATTCAAATACGCTCATCAAAATTGGACAATAGAAGATTGGAAAAATGTTGCCTGGTCTGATGAGTCTGATGAGTTCTGCTGTAATATTCAGATGGTAGGGTCAGAATTTGGTGTAATCAACATGATAGCATGGCTACATCCTGCCTTATATCAACAGTGCAGGCTGATGGTGGTAGTGTAATGGTGTGGGGAATGTTTTTTGGCATACTTTGGACCCCATAGTACCAACACCACAGTCTGAGTATTGTTGTTGACCAAATCCATTGCTTAATGACCACAGTGTACCCATCTCCTGATGGCTGCTTCTAGGAGGATCATGCGCCATGTCATAAAGCTCAAATCATCTCAGACTAGTTTCTTGAATATGACGATGAGTTCACTGTACTTAAATGGCCTCCACAGTCACCAGATCTCAATCCACCTTTCGGATATGGTGTAACAGGAGATTTGCGTGATGGATGTGCAGCCGACAAATCTGCAGCAATCATGCTGTCATGTCAACATGGACTAAAAATGAGGAATGTTTCCAGCACCTTGCTTAATCTATGCCACAAAGAATTAAGGCAGTTCTGAAGGAAAAAGGGGGTCCAACCCAGTACTAGCAAGGTGTACCTAATAACATGTCCAGTGAGTGTAAGGCTAACTGGATCTTAGTAGTAGCACCATATTAAACTGGAAGATATTAGATCAGATATGTAAAGTCATATATATTGTTGAACTACTTTAAACTATCTTTCTAAGTGGAAGAAGACACTGGATGAAGGACAAAGCCAAAGTACATATAATAACATATTGTGAGTGGAATTTTACATTAGTTTGTGCAATTGGCCTTGACATTTTAAACAAAAGTTTCACCCTTACCCTCCCTTTATACTATTAAAGGATTGAGTAATATGTGGAAAAAGAATACAAGAGTCCATGTTCTTTGTGTCCATTTTCACGCTTGTTACTGTGGCCAAGGAGCAACGTGACAGCAAATTTATGCAGGGGTCATGTGAGATGGCCTCATGAAGAGGCTGTCAAATAAAGACAGGAAAATGTTTTTCTCTCCTACTTAAGAGCTGGCAGCAAATATAAAGGGACACTGTCAGAACATGAATGTGGTGCAGGAGATGCCAGCATATTTATCAATGCCAGGCTTTATGTGTGGGAGGGTTTTTGATGTGCAGGGCTCACGCTGCAGCGGTCTTCTGTGGACTGTGAAAGCCAGGAGCTTTGCCCAGCTGGGACCGAGTGATGGTGGATGCAAGCTGTCTTTCCTGCCTCCTACATTGGAATATTCTTCTAGGACTAGGGGGGAAATGACTGGAGCATGGAAAGTAACAGTGTACCATCCCATGATAAGGGATTTTGGTGATTGGAAGAGACTTGTTCAGAGTTTGTGACAGCTTAATTGGGACCTATCTGAAGTACTTTTTGGGTGCTGGCTCATTAATAAAGCATGTTTTGCCTCTTCCTATCCCTCCCTCTATTTGAAATGTAGATGTCTCAGATGCAGAGCTCTGTGTACCTTGGAGAAGCACTGCAAATGAGGGTCTGTGTGTCACCCAATGTTGTAGTTGTGATGAAATCAATTCTGGCTGCTGCAGAGCTTTGCAGCATAGAGGGCAGTGCTGCAGTGGCTATGAGGGCTCTTTCAGCCATGGAACCAGATGTACTGCAGTAATATACATGCTCAACACAAACACACACAAAGTAAAATAATCCTGCCAAGCAGACAAATCATATGAGACTATAGGACAAATCAAGCTTAGTCAGCACTAGAATTCACATAATTAGCCTAAATTCAGTAGCTGGTGATTCTCAAACAGAAAAGGCTTGCCTAAGCTTTTTTGTGTCCTACTTTGACAAGTGCATTGAATAACTTGAAATGTCTTTTGTTGTTGCCATGGTGTCTGTTCTAACTTTTCTTCATCATATGTGCAGGGAACAGTAATCCTCTTATTCTGGTAGTTTCCCTCCTGCAAATCTACAATTCACACAGGCCCTGTCCGAGCTCCTGCTGTGTGAGTTTCTGTTTGTGTCTAAGTGTTACCTTTACTCTTTAAGGCAAGCCCACTGAAGTCATTCTGGCAGCACCGCTATAGAAAATCATGGAAGCCTGCAGGCACAGACATAGTATGAAATGCTGCAGATCGATCCGGGTAAACCAAATGTGCCTCTTCTTCATGCCTGTGTGGAAATCTGAGCCACAGTGATAGAGCTGTTCCTGCAGACATCCTCTTCTACCATTTCATTTCTCCTTTGATAGTGCTGCAGGCCTGTGGATTGCTACTTTTGGTAGGGTGATGGTATGATGGGTGTTCTCTCTGTGGCTCCAGCCTAGCTGTACAGGCCTGGCATTAAGCCTAGGCTAGAGGAGGTCCATAGGGAACAGGGAAGAGAAGGGAAGATGGGGGAGCAGAAATAGAGGGAAAGAGACAACTAGCATCACTAGAGCTTGGACTGATTTAATTATTCATAACATTCGCTGGGGTTAGTGTAGTGTGTGTGTGTGCATGTTAGAGGGTATAGAAAGAGTAAAGCTAGTGTTTGGGGAGGAAAAAAGGTTCACTAATAATGATGAGAGAGGCAGTAAGCAGTCTCAGATGTCATGGTAATTGAACATCTTACCTTGGCAGATTTAGCACCATAATCTCCCTATCCCAATTTAGTACAGTAGCTATAAGCCTTAACTATGAATGAAATCCAGCATACAATCAGCACTTTTTTTTTTTTTGCTAAATCTAAGCAGGAAATGCATTTTATTAGCCTTGCCTGTCATTAATTATTCAGGTCCAGTCAGCTAAAGGAATAGAAGCTTAAACTACATACTGCACATATAATCATGGCCAGCAGTTTTATATTTTATGACCTTCAGTCAGTTATTTGTCATAGAAACATATTAAGAGAAACATCCATTATACAGTTAAGTACATAAATTTTAAAAAATGGCACATTTTTTTCCTTTGCAATTTTGCCTCTGTTAACCACTGTGACTTTTAAGCCAAATAGTCAAGATGGCACTGAAGTGCAGACTTTTAGCTTTAATTCAAGAGGCTTAACAAAAGTATTGCTCTAACTATTACTATTACAGCCATTTTTATATACTGTCCCCCATTTTAAGAGGCTCAGAATAACTGAACAATTGACTGACAAGCAGTTTCATGGCCCTTGTTATTCCATGACAAAATAAGCTGATAAAAGGTCTGGAGTTGATTCTAATTTGCATTTGTTAGCTTTTCACTGGAACTCTCAATATGAAGCCCAAAGAGATATTGATGCATGTGAAGGAGGCCATCATTAGGCTGAAAATCCTAAATAAACCCATCAGAGAGATAGAAGAAACTTTAAGAGTGATCAATTCAACAATATGGTACATTCTTAAAAAGAAGGGATGCACTGGCCAGCCCAGCAACACTGAAAGGTCTGAAAGGCCACAGAAGACAACTGAACTGGATGATCATAGATTTATTTCCGTGGCTAAAAAAAACAACTTCACACCCAAGTCAAGAACACTCTGGCAGGCATATCATATTCTACAATCAACGTCTACAATCAAGAGGCACCTTCATGAATAGAGATACAGAAAGTTTATACCAAGGTGCAAACCACTGGTTACACTCAAGAACAACAAGGTCAAATTAGACTTTGCCAAAAAACATCTAAGAGCTCAGTTCTGGAAAAACATCTTTGTACAGATGAACTTGTACCAGAATGATGGGAAGATAAAAGTATGGAGAAGGAGAGAAACGGTTCGTGATCCAAAGCATACCACCAAATCTGTCAGACATGGTTATGGCATGGGGATGTATGGCTGCCAGTGGAACCGGGTCACTAATGTTTATTGATGATGTGACTGCTGATAGAAATAGCAGAATGAATTCTGAAGTGTACAGGGCTATACTCTGCTCAGATTCAGCCAAATGCTGCAAAGCGTGGATAATGACCCAAAGCATACATTAAAAGCAAGCCAAGAGTTTCCCAAAGCAAAGAAAAGAGCTATTATTTAATGACCAAGTCAGTCACCTGATTTCAGTCCAATAACATATGCTTTTTAGTTAGTGAAGACAAAACTGAAGACAGAGAGACCCACAAACAAGCAGCAATTGAAGGCAATTAATGATTTGCAGTAAACGCCTGGCAGAGCATCTTACACAAGGAAACACAGCACTTGCTGACGTCTAAGGATTCTAAACTTCAGGCAGTCATTGACTGCAAAAGATTTTCATCCAAATACTAAAAACAAGCCTTATATTTGAAATTATGTTAATTTGACTAGGTATTTTTGAGGCTCTGACTAAATATAAAATGGCTTTAATTCCTACACAGTTAATGCAATACTTTTGTAAAACCTGTTGAATTAAAGCTGAAAGTCTGCACTTTAATCTTAATTGTTTTATTAAATCTTTCATTATTTTTAGATTATCAATAATTCTGTGGATAATTCCTGTCTCCAACCAGGTTGATTATATGAATGCTTATGGTTCTTTCCTTGTTGGACTTAGCTGCAGTAATGTTCTTGTATTTCCAGATCTCAACAGTTACCTAGTTGCTTACAATGTTACATGATTACAAAAACCTTAGAAATCACACTCATAATTAAACTGATTATAAAGTTATTTTTGTAAGAATAAAGTTGCATCAACTAATTTCTTTTGACCACTTGGCAAACGGTAACCATAACTCTGATTACACTGGGCATCACACGTTGTATATGGATAGTTTAGTTATGCAGATTATCCAGATGACAGTATCAGTATTTCACTACATATTATGACCAACATAATCTTTTTTTCTATTGTTGATATGCTCTACCTGCAAACTGGGGTGCCCAGCAACACCATGTCATTTATGTGCAAACTTAACATTTCCCAGCCTTTGAGATAACTTACTTTGAGTGAGGGTTAAAGTGTCTCACTCTCTTCTGTCATCTCCACATAATTTTGTGTGACACAGTGGTCACACATTGTGGTACTTGTAGCAGCTAGCAAGCAAGTTAAAGTATTAAGGTGCCTCTACCATCTGTGTTGCTGGGCAATTAATCAAAATGTAATTTTAATTTTAGGGTCGTGAAAACAACATTATCAATAAAAGATTGTTGTTTGCATTCATATTTGCTATGAAGCGCTCATTTTTTTCTTGTGTTATAAGTCCAACTTGTTTCTTTTACAGCAGTGGAGTTATGCACCTCCCAAAATGCCCAACTGTACTCACTGTTAGTTCAGCTTGAGTCAAGAGGACAGAAAGCGAACCCTTGGTAAGTAAGATCTATTTAGAGTCAGAAAAAGTCATAAGATGGCCTCTGTAGGTGAAACCAGCTGTAGCTGCCTCATTCTTTGGATTGCTCAGAAAAGTGGTGTCAGTCAGTTGCCTGCTTTGTCTATCTAGCCGTCTACCTATGGTTATTATTTTTGTGAGATCACTTGGCCTTTCTTGGCCCTTGTCTGCTGCAGCTTCCAAAGTGGGATGTGCATAACTTTCTCCTCTTTCTTTAATGTATTTATTCCTTTTTTTCATCTATTTGAAATATATTTAAAAGTAAATGAAATCCTCAGCAAAAAGACAGACTTTTTTCAGTGATGCTTATTTAATGAATGAATAATCATGTTAAAAAGTTAAGATTATAATGCTAAATAATCATGATTAAAATTTTTGCCATTGTCAAACAGCCCTATTGCATCCCCATTAACTCAAACCTGAAGAATAAAATGAATAGTTATTGATAGTCAACTGGATCATAACAAGACATTTTCACAGGGGCCCCTCAAATACAAGTGACACACTAATTTATATGAGAAAGTTGATAGTTACTATATTTGATGAAAAAGACAACAAAGTAAAAAGTTGGTACATAAAAAAGTATTTAGTCAAAGAAGTTGTGAGTTGTAAGATACAAGCGCACTGGAGCCACAACATTTAATTGACACTGACGTGAAAATTGTCCTATTAAACAAGATTTCATATTTTCTGAAAGTTGTTGATGCAATTAAAGCTAGTTTTTAAGAGTTGCAGTTGAAAAAGACAAGTTTGAAAAGCATTAAAAAGATTCTTTAGCATCCATCGGAGAAAATATCCCCAAGAATAAATTCAGCATCAGTAATAGCTCAAGTATATCACTGACAAATCTAATTAACAGTAATATAAGCTTAACAATGCATAAACAGACATGAAGAAGAGACTTATGTGAAGTGAAGCTAATATCCCAGTGCATGCTTGCAGGGTTGATCTTTGTTTTGTCATTTTTCCCCCCATTTATTTCAAAATAAAAGTGCACTCGTATTGGAGAAAACTTCATCCCACATTCTTAAAGTGATTTAAACAGAACCAGACCTGGTAAAAGCACGTTAGTCTGTGGCTACATTTAACTCTTTCCCCCATAAAGATGACAATTGACAAACTCTCCTGTTCCCTTAATGACGAGTTTTGACACCTCAATATATATCAATAAAGACGTGGTTAGATTAGCTTAGATTAGGTTCCGGGTTTTTCCAAGTAACCTGTATAGGCAGAAATCACCCTCTCTAACTTCTGATGCACACCCAATCATTTTGTTCTGGAAGCAGGCCTGAAATATGACAGAAACCACTCACACATTAGTGTTTTTCACATGCAGTAAGAGGCACATTAGCAAGAATTTTGAGATCTGTTTCTGTGGAATATAAACACTTAATAAAAGTAACTGCTGGCTGTAAAGTTAAAACAAGTTTAAATACTGTTAAATGCTCAATAGAACATCCATTTAACAATGATATTCTCTTTGGGTTTTTCTCTAGCTATAGTCACTTTCTGACATTTGATACATACAAAAATATTGATTTGAGGCACTAAAATGATTTGTAAGAATTGTAAGAATACCGCACTAAATGTTTTTTAGACTGTATTTCAAAAACAGTTGAATATACGATTCATTCAACACCACTAAATGACTCATCCGTTATACACTGATATGAAAATACTATGTCACCCTGTCATAAACACCCTCACAATCCCATCCCCCCTTTTTCATCACTTCAAACAGATGCCAGAACCATGAATGACAGCGAGTAAAGGAAGGAGCAGAGGAAGGCTCAGAGGGAATGAGAGGGAGCGATGTGGGGTGGGGATGGATGCAGTGGATGATGGGATTGAATGGTAACTGATCCCTCGGTGTTGTCGGCATGGCATGGTAGAGGACAAAGTCCTCTTCCACAGGGACCCATTTAGCCCAAAGAATTTGTCACAGTGAGTGATGTAACGGGTGTTGTTAGAGGATTGTGTGTGTTAATTTATCTGTGAATGTGCACTGGCACACTGTATGACATATGCCCAAGCTCCCCTTCTTTGACTAGGAGATCACTATGTGCAGCCTCTGGCTGAATTAATTTACATTTCTAGCAGCATTCCTTCTCCTCTTCTCAGTCTCATGTTGCTTATCACATTATGAGACTGCATGGTATTTTATCTCCATATCTAATTTTCACACACTATGAGAAGCAAGCAAGATTTGTTCAAACCTGTCACTTAATACAGGCAGCCATAGATTGAATGATAAGACATGTGCGTGACATTAGGCTTTATAACTCCCTTTCTCTTATAAGATGATCTGTGGTGTAATGAAAGGCATCTGAAACTGAAGAAAACAGATACATATAAAATAAAAGTAGTAGTTTAAGGATTGTTTTAGTATTACTGTGACCACATTGAAGTAGATCAAATAGAGCAAATGATAATCTTTAATGTTAAAGATGTTGCTCACACATATTGCCAATCAACTCTGTAATTCCCTCTATCAACTCTATCAGTTGTTTTATAGTCTTTCAACCCATTTTTGGTTAAGGAGTAGCAGCCTTACTGTTTTGGTTAGACTGACTGGTTATGACTGGTAATTGCCTAGTCAGCCTCACATATATAAAATATGTCTGATTTTGTGAAGTCAAATTAGATACAGACTGCAACAGCTCTCATTGGTTATTGATTTGCTCATGGATAATGCCTCCATGAAACAAAATGTAATGTGTAATAAATTGTAAGCTGTAACTGGCTTCTTCAGAAATGCTAACATAATAGCCAGCAATATGCCAGTGTAGCCCTCTGCTGTTTCCTTATTTTCATAGTAGCTCTACCAATTCATGTATAAACTCAGTCGGCCCCCAAATCTTCTATCTATTCTTTGTTGCCGTGATTCTTTAGTGAACAAAATTTTCTTTTCAGGACAGGTCTTTTAGCCGTGCAGTTTTGAGAAAATGTAAAAGTTATAAAACATTCAGCTCTGGTGAATTTTCCCATAATGAAGAGTTAGAAATTATATCCCCTAGAAAGACCTAAAACTGGAATCAGCCAAAATTGTAATCCACAGGTCAGACTGTTAAAAAATCAACATCAGTGCATCTGTTCACA
Organism: Heterochromis multidens; assembly: GCA_015108495.1. Lineage (NCBI taxonomy): Eukaryota > Metazoa > Chordata > Actinopteri > Cichliformes > Cichlidae > Heterochromis > Heterochromis multidens. The sequence goes on along the minus strand of VUQS01066382.1, from coordinate 7,386 downwards.
TTCAGTAGGAAGATAAATAGATATGAGCCATATCTACCGACATGTTGCACACTATGTAGCGAGGGGATTTCAGTTCTGAGACTGCTGGATATGATAATGGATGGGGATTTTTTTGGGGCATTGAAGATTTTCATTTTGTTCAGTCACACTAATGAAAAAAGCATACATCAGCTGTCAAAATTTTCATAAAGAACATTTTCTTTCATGAATAGGTTGAGGTTTATTTTTGAAATTAGCTGTCATAGAATTAATTACCACTCTTTCGGACTTCAGTAAGAATTGAATAATATCAAAAGAAGTGTTATTTCTTAGGAGTGAGTGAAAACTGCTTGCACAGTCTATCCATCAACCCATGTATGCTTTCAAATATTATTTGTCTCATGTAGTATTCCTTTTTTTTTTTAAAGTTTAATAACTAATTTTTGATGACATTTTAGATGTGTATAACGCTTTAAAGTTAAAGCTCTCTTTAAGTAATTCTAAAAATCGAATCTGACTCACGACTGAATTATGCTATTGTTTTTCTTAAATATAAAGCTTTTTATCGCTTTTCCTTTTTCTTCCTGAAGAAGAGCTATTTCAACCCAAATCTTCATTCCTAACATTTTCAAATCTTTGCCAAATGCAAAGCCTTAAAAAAAAAAAGGAGACTTATAATGTTCATGTGACTGCACCAGCAACCCTGTTTGACCTTGCTGACTGCATTAATTTAAGCTCCACAGCCCAAGTGTAATAATCCCAGCCCATATGTTAGGACCATATTCACTTCTAGCACAAACATACACTTCACCCCATTACTATTAAACCCCCAGATGTTCTTTTGCCAGTCCTGTTTAATATGCAGAAAGAATTGGAAAATAATTAAACTCTGTGACAAGTGATATAACCCCAATTACCTCATTGGAGCTCTGGTAGCAGGGCAGACAAGAGTGGTGCAATTCGCTGTAAGCTTTGGGCACTGCAAATGTCAGGATCTGTGCAGAATCACAGCATGTTTTCCCTGATCAGGATTATGCACTGGGGCACACAAGGTGAAAGCAGTACAACCCCCCCCCCCCAAAAAAAAAGTGAATAAATTTGCTCTTGTGGTGCTGTGCTTCGTCATTTTGGTTTGTTTGCCTTGTATTGTCCTGCTGAGATTATAGCAAGATGGTGTAGATTAGGTTAATTCTCTAAAATATACAGTGCAGTCAACTGGCTAAACAAGTTTCTAATCCTTTTGACTGTGAAATGTTTCAGGCAACAACGGTCACAGCTTGAAATAGCCGCAAATAATCTCCTCTCTCAACACAATGCTGTAATGATAATGTGTGATTTCCTGTTTTTACTACACTGCCCACAAATGATGGAAGATGGGTCGCGCCAGCTAAACCAGCTTGTTTAACAGTACATGGGATGTATACTACAGAACTACAAATTTAACTGGCTGGCTGCAGGCAAGATATATCTGAGTTCAGCTTGACACCAATTCCAAATGCCATGCCATCTTCTTGCATGTCTCTCCCCCTTTTTGTAACCGCTCCCGCTGGGTCTGCAGTCTGTGTTCAGCTGTTCGGGACAGCATATGAATATTCTGAGCAGCTCTTTTGCATACAGAGCAAAGCAAAACAAACCCTCCAAAAACATTCTCCTTAATCGTGACATTTGTTAAAAGATGCCAAGAGGCAGCCAGTTGTCAAAGAGCTTGCTGCATATTGCTTTGACCCACATAGACCGTACAGTATTGCACACCCATGTTGCGCCTCCATCCAAGCACCCATTTCTCTGCCCAAATGATTGACAGGGCTTCGACATTGCAACTTGTGATGAAAAATCGCCCCCACCATCCTCCCCCTCATCTCCTCCTCCTTCTTGTTCCATCCTAATCTGCTCTTATGGGCCTCAGCCCGTGGCGTCTTAAACCCCTCCATCTCCCAACAGCTGTTGAGGACAGGGAGGTATGGAGAGATTAAATGAGTCTTTGCAGCCCCCAGAAGGAATCCCACATGCCTCTGTGCCTCCAGCCCCTGCAAGTGTCTTTGATTTGCTGTGTTTTCCAACCCAGTCAAGTCCCATTGGGCGTAAGGGGGCTCCTACGCATGCCAACCTACATACAGACCTCTTTAGTCTCCATGATGGCTGTTGAGCTTATAAATTTTGTTTAGGAAGATAAAAAGGCTCAGCTGCTTTCATAATGCTGGAGGAAACCAGTGAATTGAGAGGTTCTTGCTTGTGCTCCAGATGAGGAGGGTTCAGTCACTGTTTTTCACTACATATTCTAGTGGTTATGAACCACCAATCTCTCATGGGTCTAGTGCCGTTGATTCTTGCCTTTACTTTCTTATAAACATTGAATATAAAGTGAAATACATGGAATCAGTCAAATCTGCTCTGTTTATAAGAAGGATATGATGACAAACCTCTGAGGAATTCCTGCCACCTTATATTAGCCATGTATAATTAATAGCCTGCGATGGCTCTGGATGATGCACAGTCAAATAAATGAGCATGGATGCCCTGTGCTTCGCCTTACAATACAGGCAAAACCCACAGACCTGTTAAGAGAAGAGACAAAGTCACACACTCTCTTTTCTCTTTTTTCGCTGCCTTTTATCTTGGCACTTTGTTAAAATCAGCCCTGATGATTCTCTGCACATAAATGCATCCACATTGAAAATCTAGCTTTCTTCATGAGTCAAAATATACTACTGCTTGATTCCACTATGTGATCCATTTGGGACACATCTTGGTTACAAGTGATTTACTTTAACTAACAATTCATATGCAACACTGTGCTCTGTTCGTGTGCAGAGCAAAGCCTCACTGGCACACGATGGAAGCTGAAGCAGTGCGTGTGAAATCTTGGGACTGCCGTAACCCTGGTAACGTTCAGAGGAAATTTGGAGGAAGGGAGGCAGATTATTCTCAGTGAGCATCCACTACGCTAATACAGTGTGTCTCTCAAGTATGTGTAATTTTCACATTTGGTCCCTGAACAAGCCTCCTGTTGCTTTTAATTTCAGCTTTACCACTACAGAAGTGAGCCTAGATACCAAGGAATCATTATGTGGCAGTTCAGCAGTCGCTGTGTAGCAAAATGAGGCTGGCTACTCTATACTCTAGTGTGTTAATAACCCTTTCAGTATGCTTTACGCAATATTCTTTTATTCCCTTTTAATGTTTTTATCCTAGCTTCCCTGACTGAATTTGATTTTGAGGGTTTTAAAGCTTTCATTTCTGAATAGTGCTTGTATTGGAAGTACCATTGTTGATATTTTTTACCGGTGCTGCCTTTGATAATGCTCTCATACAGCACAGTATGCTGGATGATGGTGCGCTGCTTCATATTGCGTGGGTTTACATGTTTAACTGCACACTACATGGTTCTGCCTGAGGTATCAGTAAGAAAGTTGGCCAAGCTATTGTTGTGGTATCACCAGGCTCAGTAACTCTGTTCCATGCCAATTGCCTCTTTACCTGTTTCTTAACTGCCTCCTCACTAAAACACTACAAAAGATGCTGATTGTTTGGCTGCCTGCAAAGACTTCAGTTCAAGCACATAAACATCAGTAGTGCTGTTTGCCATTTATGATATAGAATTCAGTTTTATTTACATAGCGTAACAACAACTGTTTCAAAGCACTTTATATTGTAAGGTGAAGAGAGATACCCTATAATCTGATGATCCTCTATGAGCAAGCACTTGGTGAAAGTGGAGAGGAAGAACTCAGTCAGAACCAGCAGTGCCCAGCAGTCTGAGCCAATAGCAGCATAGCTAAGGGATGGTTCAGGGTCACCTGATCCATCTCTAACTATAAGCTTTATCAAAAAGGAACGTTTTAAGCCTAATCTTAAAAGTGGAGAGGCTGTCTGTCTCCCAAATCCAAAAACTGTGAGCTGGTTCCATAAGAGAGAGGGGCCTGATAGCTGAAGGCTCTGGCTGTCATTCTAATTGTGGAAACCCTCGGAACCACAAGTAAGCCAGCAGTATGAGACTGAAGGGCTCTATTGAGTACATGGTACTATGAGGATTTTAAGATATGATGGTCCTGATCATTCTGGATTTTGTACATGAGGAGAAGGATTTCAAATTCCATTCTAGATTTAACAGGGAGCCAATAAAGAGAAACTAATAATATAAAAGAGAAATATGATCTCTCTTTCCAGTCACTGCTAGTACTCTCCCTGCAGTGTTTTGGATCAACTGATATAGGACTACTGTTATTAATGAGGAATTACAATAGTCCAGCCTGAGTACCACACACCTCAGCCCCTCAGAATCAGCTGATTTTTTTGTGTATTAACTTTAGTATATTTAATAAAGCCATTCATAATTTTACCTATATATGAAGGGAACTTTCTGGGTTACAGGTCCTCGAAGTTGGAATTTGGCACTTTTTAATTCACCTAATTTTCCCAGCATTTTTGCGCCTTTGTCACTTAAGTACAGGAGCCAACCACGTGAAATTTTCAGGGCTGAAAACCACATTTAAGCTCTGTTAAAAACTGCAACCAAATAAATTTTACACCCACTCAAAATATCACATGTAAAGACAAAATTTTGTTTTTGTTCAGTGTCTGTGATATAGAGTAACAGAAACAAGCAGTGGTGCAAAGGATATTTCATCTGTTCTCTGAGTATTCACTGGAACAAAAGCAAACAAACAAAAAAAATGCATTTTGAGTAAACTGTGAAGGGTCACATAACCATATGGGATAGGTGGCTGGCCTAAACAAGTTATAGCATGTGAAAGGTCTCCTTTTTACTTACGTTTTGATACCAAGCTCGTTATCTAGCCACAATTCCTTCTGTGTCAAAATAATATTCTGATATAGTCATTTTTAAGCACTCATGAATTTGGAGCCTTCAGTGCTATTTTTGTGAACCTTTTTGCTCTCTCATAGTGTTAAGTTTTTGTTCTGTCAGTTTGTAGTCTGTCATCCTGGTTTCATAGTCAGACTGTGAAGACAACAAGGTATACCTTGTTCTACCTTTTGTGATTTATTTGGCAGGGATATTTTTCTGTGAATCACAGATTGTCAAGAATGGTGTGAATGTGTAATTTTAGTATCCAAGCAAAGAAGATGATTGTGCGCGACCTTTCAGCTTCATGACATATAGACTGATATCTTCATTCTCAACTTCAAGAGTTTTGCAAGGTACTATGTATTATTGTAGATGGTGGCCACTACTGACCAGTTTTTCACAGAGCTTAAATGTGTTTTTCAGCCCCTAAAATTTCATTTGGCTAATTGTATATAAGAAGTTATGTGAGCTCAACAATTCTGATTTAAAAAAAAAAAAACAAAAAACAAAGGTTGAATTGAAAGTGTAATATTTTACCCCTGTGTAATTCAGGGGCCTTTAACTCTGAAGATATTTGTAGTATGAGGGTAAAATTTTGTATGGCCTCTTAAATATGCTAAGGTCATATACAAAAACAAGCCTATAGACTTTCCATATAAAGTCCATAATGCCTTTTCTGGTTCATGACATGGTGTTCCTAAATTTCACAGTATTGCTAGATGAATTCAGTCCTACTAAATCAATATATGGTTAAACTTGTTAAAATTATTTATTTCATATTAGTAGTGATCTTTACATAAAGTGGACAGTTTGAGAGTACTCCAGAACATCTTGCTTTGTAGCCATGGGAATTTTCTTTGTCTAGACAATTATGAGGTGAGGCTCCATTCATCTGTGTGCACTCTTGACACTATATCCTCAAAGTTACACAAACCCCTGACCTGGAGGCACTTTTGATTTTCTGCATGGTCTGTCTACATCAGTCCTCAGAGCCCCATTCTCCTGAGCAATCACGACCATTATTATAGTGAGTGCAAAAATGCATTAGCTTTTCCTAGGAGCCACTAAGCCGATGCCCATCTGCTGCTAGAAAGGGATTAATTAAATGATGCTGCCTGGCCTATTACCTTGTTATACCTTTTGTGATCTATTTGGCAAGGATATTTTTCTGTGAATCACAATGATACTATACATTGCATTCAGTTAAAAACTCATTTAACTTGGGCTTGAGTAGGCAAAAGAGTACAGGGTGCATAAGTAACCATTACTGCTGGATCTGGATTCATAATAGGCAGCCATTTATAATAATTTTCCATTATGACAGAGACCTTATAGAAGTCAGTAAAAGCCCTGTTTTCATATTTGGCTGTATTATATGCTCTCTGTGTGCTCTGTGCTCTCTTCTAACAGACTGTGAGTACTACAGTAATAATCAGTCATCATTATGGCAGCAACCATGTTCTGCCAAGACTCTGTGTAAGATTACATTATCTCAACACTAGCGCATGTTTACAACTTGATAGATGTTATTTAGCAAATTTAAGTAGAGTTCTGCTTTACAATTTAAAACTATACATTGGTTGAATTTGTTTCCTTTGGTCTGTACATTGTTCATGTGTTTTTGCACTTCATAGTTTCACATTTTTATACAGCCTAGGGTTTACATGCTACAAGAAAGCTCACAATACAAAGCAAATATCAGTCGCTAGCTTAAGTTTAGTTAAGCCCCACTAAATTTAAGCTAAGCACCAGGATAGTGATCAAAAAATCTCCTTAAATTTAAAGATATGTTTTCACATTTTGTTAAATTTGTTAATTTCTCTTGCTTACTACTATTATGTTACCCCATTTATTATAAAACCTGAGCTAACAGGTGATTAGCTTTGCATGAAGACACAAAGCAGGGGAAACAGCTAGCCTGCTTTTTAAAAAAAATATTTTGGTGCTTTTGTGTTACACATTCATAATAATATTACCACATTTTATTTATGGCATTATAGAACTAAACTAATGAAAAGCGTTTACTTTTTCAGTTGTTCATTACGAATAAAATTGAACAATTTTAGAGTGGAGAACAAATATCTACAGTGGTGTGAAAAAGTATTTGCCCCCTTCCTGATTTCTTAGTTTTTTGCATATTTGTCACACTTACATGTTTCAGATCATCACACAAATTTTCATATTAGACAAAAATAACCTGAGTAAATACAAAATGCAGTTTTTAAATGATGATTTCATTTATTAAGGCAAAAAAGTTATCCAAACCTACCTGGCCCTGTGTGAAAAAGTAATTGGCCCCTCTTGTTAAATCATCAATTAACTGTGATTAACCACATTTTTTTTGTAAAGCTGAGTTCAGTTTCACTAGCCACACCCAGGCCTGATTACTGCCAGACCTGCTGAATCACAAACTCACTTAAATAGAACCTGTCTGACAAAGTGAAGCAGGCTAAAATATCTCAAAAGGCAACACATCATGTCACAATCTAAAGAAACAAAGTCATTGACATCTATCAGTCTGGAAAGGGTTAGAAAGCCATTTCTACGGTTTTGGGGCTCCAGTGAACCACGGTGAGAGCCATTATCCACAAATGGAGAAA
>VUQS01066379.1:0-12439 GCA_015108495.1 Heterochromis multidens | reverse complement strand
TTTTTACCTCAGCGGGATTGTCCGGCAGCTCAACATTTTGAAGGAGGAGCTAATCAAAGCAGAGTCATTATTATCAGTGAGCAACTTGAACCCAAAGATAGAGAAGAGACAAAAACTGAATACGCTTTCTAATCCATTATGTCATTATGATGTAAAGCCCGGAGCTTTTCCATAGATTGATACTGTGGACTGAGTGATGGCTTTTTAATGTATATTGTCTCTCTAAAACGAGAAGGGAAGGAAAAGCAAATAGATAGAAGACAGATGGGTAAAGATAAAGGCTGAATGAACTAATAAATAAACAATGGAAGAAGGCAACAAGACATTGTTTTTCATAAATTTTAAGCTTTAAAGCTGCAGGATGCCTTAAGAAACCACCACAGGGGTATGTACTAAACTCAAAAACATTCACAGCTGCCCTGAAAATCCTTGCCTGACATGTGCTGGGGATTTTATTGATATTTTCTCCAGATGTTTTTGTCACTGGAGTAGGACCTAAAGATAGCAATATTATTTCTGCATTTTCACGGAACCCTGATGTTATTGTGGAAGAATATGAAATATATATAAATAATATGTGATAAACATGTGTCTTTATATGTATATCATATATCAGGTACATTGTTTTTTCCAGTTGTTTTATTCAGAGTAAGTTTCAGTGAGTTGCATTTATCCTCCAAATAAATGTAAGATTTGAGGATAGGCCCGTATTATTATTATTATTATTTTTAACTGATTTTAATTCCAAGTATTAGCTGTTTACTTAGTGCCAGCACAAGGTTACATCAGGTTAGATTTTCTCTTTCACAATCAAAATAAGAAGATTAACATGAAATTAATAGTTAATTTCTCGACTGGTGTATTCAGACAAACAGAGTATCTGACCACCTGTCTCTCCTTTTAGTTTAGTGTTGGTCTTTACCAAATTCTGAGTTCTGAGGGGCTTCTACTATGTTCAGAGTCTAGTTAGTGTTTTTGTTTGGTATTAGGCATGCAGTCTGCAGAGGGCCTATGAGACCTTGATACCTGCAAACTGTTGCCTACGTCTGCTGGAAAGAAGGTTAATGAGAGTACAGAGTGAGAGTGAAGCAACCAACACAATGGGTTCATCACCCAGTGACCCCTTTCTCTTAAAGGGTGATCTAGAGGTTTTTACTTAAAGACTCTTGATCTATTGTTTTTTTTTGTCATTAGTTTAGATTTGATACAGTTTATTTGGTGCTAATAATATTTTTCTGTGACTGATCCCAAATTAGTTTTTTTTTTAACCAAGGCTACAGGAGTTTATATAATAGCTTGTGATGCTCCAGCTCTACCTTGTTTGACTCATAAAAAGGTAAAATTGCTTACATTGCCAAAAAAAAAAAGTAGAAATAGGAGGTGCTTTTATCATCCACTTTGAAATGGCAGTAATATTTGCCAACACTAAAACAGCCCATATGTGACAGAAAGGAAAGCCTTTTGATATAAACTAGTTTTGCTGACTGTGTTGTGGCTAGATCCTTTCTGTCGAACTCTTACTTTCTGTTGCTGTCCCTTTTAAGATGTCCACATACACACACATCTTTCACACACACCATACATAAACCGACAGCATGTATCTGCTTCAGCACAGTAGAGAAGACAGATTAGAACCTTCTCCAGACCACAGTGCTCCTCATCTGCAACAGCCTGATAAGCCCTGGAGAGACTGACGGTTACGGCAGGAACAAGTAGAGAGAATTCTGCCCAGAGCTGGCACAAGTGAAACAAAATATCGGAGAAATTTACCTAACAGTTAGTTCAGCTATAGGTGACTTCCCTCAGGGGTGCACAAACAGTATATCTACTCATTAAAGGCTCTTGTTGTCGGCGCATTAAGGCTGACTTCATCTGCCTTGCTTTTAGCCTTGAGGTGAGAGAATATCTGCTTATTCTGAAAGGTCAGCGGCCTGGAACGGGGAGGCAGAAGAAATCCAATATTGTGGGCTACTTTGAAACCCCCTTGGTGCTTACTCCCATTTGTTCTGGGCCCCAGTAAATCAGTGGTTTGTTGTGGCCTTAACCTCAAGAACTGCCAGCCGAGCAATGAGGGCGGGCAGGTGGGTTACTGCAGAGAAGGGTTATTGTCATGCAACAGCAAGAGGCAGTCAATAAATTTGATAGAGTTCAGCCCCCTGGCACTTTGTTCACAATTACTCTCCTCCATACAGACAACGTGAAGCAGCAGACGCTGTGCTGACTTTCTGTCTGCAGCACAAACCTGGAGTATCATTTTGTAATTAAGTACTGAGGACCATGAGCTCTGTCTTAACAATCCGCCACTGTGATTCAGCAGGTAGAAGATAATATGACACCCACGTCAACCAGAAGATACACTTAAGTATGTGTTATCTGTTGGGCCTGATGATGGCTGCAGTGATAGCCAGTTAATTAAAATGACTGAATGATTAAATCAGAGGATCATAATTGGGTTCATCATCAGTCCATTTGTTTTATTATAGACATGTAAGCACTTGGTGTTCATCTTATCACTTTCTTGAAGGTTTATTGTGTAATTCTGTCAATCAGCAAAGAAATTCTTGACACAAACAAAAGGTCCATAATGAAGCTTTGGGAAGGAGCTCTCCACAGCTTTGTTATTGATTGCCGATGATGATGATGCACTGGCAGAAAATAACGTCTTTACTGTAATATTTGGGAAACACAGCTGAAACAAATACATTTGGCTAAGTCGTGTGGCCAGGGAAAGGTGATGGATGATGAGGGGAATGCATTGGGACGGCAGACACCTCACCCATTAATCTGCAGAACTGCGCTGTCTGTGTCTGTTTGCATGGCAATACCAGCTCCCCATTACTCATTTAGCTGCCGCCTATTATCAGATTGTTGATGAAGGAGTTGGCCTCTAAAAGAGTTGGAGGGTACTTTTGGCACCCCTTGTAAAACTCTTATAAGCTAACAGAGGTGTCAGTTCTGGGCAGTAAAGCCACTTAATTGCTGCACTCACCATATTTCATATGAAAGCATCCTGGATTATGTATCCCGCAGCCTCTCAGAAAATACTACAGCTTCTTATGTTACAATTAAGCAGCTCATCTGGGTATGTTGTGATCCAAAGCCTGGAAACTGAGGGGAGTAATGGGAGCACTGTGTCAAAGTGCACTGTAATTTAAGCAGCTGCAAACTTTTAATTTGACTTACTTCTTCAGTCAAGTGTTGTAAATTGTATCTAACTGTTTCCAAGTGGAGGCCTTACCTGTAAAAGACTTTTGACCTATGGTATTTAAAAATGCTCTTAGGAAGATGGTACATGACTGCAGGCCGTTGGTTTGGTTGCGACTCTGTGCAATTATCTGTCACTTCCCTTAGTGGGCATTTTGTGTGTGAAGCACCATTCAAAAGTGTAAACAAGCCTTTACCATAGCTACTGTACTGCAGAGGCTTTGCACAAGATAAATTAACGTTTGGAGAAACTGTAATATTGACCATCATTCACTGTCCTACTACAAGTGCGCCGTGAAGCACTTACTGATCCACTTGCCTTTTAAAAAGAGGGAAAAGTTATGATTTTGCCATATAGGAAAAAAGGGGAGACAATTAGGTTGAATGCTGAAGGGAGCCTTGTTGTCAAGAGACTGTCAACTGAGCCATTCAAACTGTCCTGAACATAAATCTTATGTAATGACAGGACTAATAGAGTGAATTTTTTTTTTTTTTTAATCTAATAATTCTTTAGAATAAGGTTTTGTAAATCTGTCGTCAGCCCCCATCCCAGAAATACTGGCAGCTGGTTGCAGGTGATATTTAACTGCTCTGTGTTCAAGTGTCTTACTTCATCACTGACACCCAGCACTCAGCCAAACCAGACAGAGGCCAACACTACCCATCCATCAGCATGACTCATCGCGTTGCCAGCTTTTTGTGTCCAGACCTTTCTGGCAATTTCAGGCACCTAATTACCACTATAGGCTTGTCTCCATGTATTGATCTCGCCTCAACTGCCATTGGAATGTTTTCACTTTGGCAGTGCCAGCAGTGAAAACGTGTTGTTTCACATGTGACTTTAAAGAGAGCTTTGGCCTAAATCTGTTCTTTTTTGTTGTTGTTATTTTTATGGCAAACTTGCAGGATATGTCCTCAGACCCTTCTTTGTTGCTTCCAGAAGTGATAATAAGCTAGTCTCAAGCTGTTGCTGCTAAAGTCCCACAGATTTGGATTGTTAAAAAGATAATTGTGCTTGCATACCTTTGTTATGTTCCTGTTCCATTTCTAAGCACATAACGTGTGAAGACAGATTTTCATCATTCATTGTAAAGGGTCCGTCTTCAAAATTGTTATTGTAGCATTTTTTAAAACTTGAGTGAGCAGATATTTTAGAATGCTGTAACGTAAAATATTGACTTTGTAAATACACTGTGCAGTATATTCTGAAAGTTGAGAAAACTTGCAGTAGCCCTATTTGTAAGTCACTTTTATTATAGCTTGAAAGGTTTTGTGAGAAATCCAGAGTAAGTTCCTTTATTGGCACCGTTTTTTGTATTGTGAATGAATGTTATTTACAAGGAGGACTATTCTTTTATTTACTATATCTCAGTTCTTGGGGGAGAGATGGGACAAACATGACAATGTTGTCCACAACCTTTAAAGGGTGGAGATGCATTTTACTTAGAATTTGTTGTGCAAAAGACAAGAATGTGAGTGTAAACACGATGCTAATCTCTTCTATACACAGTCTGTTGTATGCATACCCCAACCAGCCAGAGCTTGCTTTTCAGCAGGGCAGAGAGGAACAGGCTTGCAGCATTATACATAATATCTGTTTCTACAGTAGAAACGCTGTTGCAGCGTCATTTTATTTAGTACTTATTTAGTACTAAAAAATAAAACTCAATATAAAAATAATAATGGAATATAAAAAATGATTGTCAAATAGTTAAAATAAATCCTAAATTAAAAGTGACGGACATGAAATGTAACAAGTTGGGTAACAAAATACTTTCTATAGGGAATTGATAAGTAAAGTCATGCAGCTGATGGTGCAGCGCTAATGTCATTTTATTTTTATATACAATCTCCAGACCGAATCATAGAGTGTTTGTAAAAGATGGACAGTATGGGTGCATTGCAGAGACATAGATACCTGCTAATTAGTGCTAAGTAACACCGCACATGTTATCAAGGGGTTCAGTTCAGTGTCTCAAATTAGTGGAGGTGACAGCTGGCAGGCAGCTAATGGCCTGTGTCAGCATACACCTGTCATTCAAAAAGGCCATACCACCAATAAGACATAACTTTAGCCTTAACACACTATATACATTATAGTATAGTATATAACTTAATATACTCACTCCACGCCCCTCACCCTACCCATAGAGCCATAGAGACACAAACAGTTTTGTTTTGCTGCTATAAAGTTGGGCATTGTAACATGAGGGTCTGTGTGGATCGATTCCCTTTTAGCTCCAGCCTCAAGTGGCCACTCTGGAAAGCTCTGTTTTTGGTACATCTGTACTAATGTAATGTGACACTTTTGATTGGACAGAGCAGCATTTCACAAAACATACAGAATTCCCTTCCATGGAAATGAGCATGAAGTCTTTATGTATTTCAGAGCCTACTGACTTCTGAGCAAAAATCTCTCTTTATGAGCTTTGGCTAAGGATGGCATAACTGCAGCTTTCTGCACAGCTGCCAGACTGTGGAGGATCCTGCCTTGAGAGGTTCTCAGCAATCCAGAGGCACTACAGCAGTCTCATATAACTGTTTGCTGCTAAATAATGGTTTGTTCTATACCCCTATAATTCCTATCATTTTGACTTATTTGAGTTTTATTTAATAAGCCTTAATCTCACCAGTGTTGCCAAATTCATCTGTGCTCTGAGTCACAAATGGAGTTTTTCAAAGTTTGATAAGATCTCTTCAGGTTTTGCAAAATATTGATATTATGCTTTCATGCCTATAACAGCTTTAACTCTTCTGGGAAGGCTTTCCACAAGATGTGAAGAGGTGTGTTTATGGGCATCTTAGACCATTCTTCCAGAAATCGCATTTGTGAGGTCAGACACTGATGTTGAACGAGAAGGCCTCCGCTCTAATTCATCCCAAAGGTGTTCTATCGGGTTAAGGTTCTTCAACACCAAACTTGCTCATCTATGTCTTTATGGACCTTGCTTTATGCACTGCTGCACAGTCATGTCAGAACAGGAAGGGGCCATCCCCAAACTGTTACTACAAAGTTGGGAGCAGGAAATTGTCCAAAATGTCTGGGTATGCTGAAGCATTAAGAGTTCCTTTCACTGGAACTAAGGGGCCGAGCCCAACTCCTGAAAAACAACCCCACACCATAATCCCCCCTCCACCAAACTTTACACTTGGCACAATGCAGTCAGCTTGGTGATGTAAGGCTTGAATGCTGCTCAGCCATGGAAACCCATTCCATGAAGCTCTCTACTCTGTTCTTGAGCTAATCTGAAGGCCACATGAAGTTTGGAGGTCTGTAGCTGTTGAGTCTGCAGAAAGTTGGCGACTTCTGCGCACTATGCGCCTCAGCATCTGCTGAGCCCGCTCTGTGATTTTACGTGGCCTATCACTTTGTGGCTGAGTTGCTGTCGTTCCGAAAAAAATCCACTTTGTTATAATACCGCTAACAGTTGACTGTGGAATATTTAGTAGTGAGGAAATTTCACGACTGGACTTGTTGCACAGGTGGCATCCTATCACGGTACCACTCTGGAATTCACTGAGCTGAGAGCGACCCATTCTTTCACAAATGTTTGTAGAAGCAGTCTGCATGCCTAGGTGCTTGATTTTGTGGCCATGTAAATATATATATATTTTTTTAATCCCCCAAAACTTGAATGGAATTTCAGTCAAATAATTATTATGTATAGTTGTTTCACTATTACATAATAAATTGAAACACAATGTATGTACACAATGCCACTGTAACCCTCCAGTACACGCCATAGAAGTAGGTGGGGCAAGTGTAAAAGATAAAACTCAACTGGCCTGTAGGTGGTGAAGGTCAGCACAGACAGAGCTGGTCTCACAGTGACTATACAGCCCTTCTTGTGAAGAATCTGCAGCATGTTAAAAGTGAATAACTGGGTGTGTTAGTTTGAACTAATGAATCAAAGTTCTTTGAGGTGTTGCATATGCCAAAATATCCAACTAAAAGCTGCTGTCTCTCCTACAGGGTGCCCAGTAGACCCCAGCAGGAAGAGGGGCGCAGACGTGATGCAATCTCATTCCCATATTATTACGCCTCATGAAGTCACCAGCGGCTTCAGAGGAGGAAGTCTGTCCACCAGGAACATCCTCCACCTCAATGGCAAGCACTTTATTCCACAACACAGTGCATTTTGTCAGTTTTTATGTTCTTGTTTTTCTCCACTCAGCTTTCTGTGCATGTCTAACCACATGTAAGTTGCTGTGTATTTTATGCCACAGAGTAATTAGTGTCTTTCATTTTGGCAGTGACCATGCTTCTGCCTTGATCAACTCGACCAGATCTATTTCACATTCTCTCTTGGCTGCACCACAGAACCACTCAATTTTCAAACTAATTGAGCTTACAGAAGCGTCTCTGGTGGCTAGCCACAATTCTGTTTGTGTTTTATGTGTGCATTCTGTGTGCGTGCACGTGCCCACACAGTCCAAGTAAAGGCACAAACACATTGGGGAAACCAATTTTTTCCTCAATTACACAAACCACACACACACACACGGATAAAATACAGATTAAAAACAAGCAGACAGTTGCTTAGAGTAGTATAAAGAAGGTACCGGCAGGTCTAGAATTACATCACACTCCTTAAAACATTTGCTCCTTGCACAACCACATACTAATAAACTGAGAAACTGTAATGCATTTGGAGGTAACAGCAAACATGTTGTGTATAGAAAATATGTTCCCTAATTAATTCATGGACAGGTTCGTCTAACATGTATTCCACAAACTGTTGCAATCATATATTCACAGCTCTTGTTACTGTGCAAACACAGTCTGTTCACTGTTTGCTTGCAGTTTTACCTATATCGAACCTCTCTAACTACTGCAACCTCTCCAACTCTTGTCTCTCCTAAATTGAACTCTCTCCTATCCTCCACCTTTGTGTGCCATTTAAACACTTTCAGTGCACTAATTGCTTCCACTGGAGTCCAGTCAGCCAGTTAACAGTAAGCACCTGTGAACAGAGCAGCTGCACTGTCCTCTGTGTGTGTGTGTGTGTGTGTATCTCACCACCCCTGTCCCACTTCTGCCTGCCTGTGGCTATGAAGGAACCAGTATAGCCAGACACTATCAGGTTAGGTGACTGTCAGTCAGGCCAGTACCGCTTTGATAATGATACTGGTTCAGAGAAGAACAGTGATAGTGGGAGCAGAAAACAGAAAGGGAGTCAGATATCACATCGTCCTGTTATTTATCAAAATGACACAGCAAATAGGTCAAATACAAGTAATTTCAGAGACACCATGACCAAAGAGGTAACGCATATTTAACAACAAATGCAATGCAAAAACAGAAGCATTACAAGTGGTACAGAATAAAGCGGAAGAATGGCTTTCAGGGGATCCTAAAAAATCTGATGAACACTCAAGGAATTAATCCAATGTCTGATGCATTCCAATTACCATAGGTAATATTCCTGAAGAGCTTAAGTAAACTACTTTACATAAGCCTCATGTCTTCTTTCTATCATTCTCTCTTTTTTTCCTCTGTCTCCACATATCTCATCCTCACTTCACTGATGTACTACTTGCTCTTTTTCTCTACACTGAAAACAGCCCAGTTCTGATTAAGATTTGTGGCCAATTTCAGTCAGTCTGGGTTTATCTTCCCATTGCTGCAATGCAAGCTCCATCAGTTGGCTCCAAACCGAATGTTGGAAGAGTAAAGCTGTTCTAGATAACAAAAATATGGTTTAAGCAGCTCTCACTTAAAGTTTGTTAATGTCTGAGTGTTATTCAAAGTGCAGGATTAGGCAAATTCTCTTGTAAACAGTTGGGTAATTTGCATGATCCAGTCCAAATGAGGATGGATTATTTGGTGACTGGTAGATGAATTTGATATTTTAATTAGGTGTTTTAGTCCTTGAAGAGTACACATGACCATGGAGGTGAAAGATAATTTGGGAGGAGAGAGTGAGTTTGTTTTCCCAGCAGTAGGGCTTTGGCCCAGTTGTAGCAGTGCCAGTTGTTTGACTGGACTGTTTTCTGTAAACAAGCTGTTCTTTCTTGTGTTCCAACAATACTTTAATTTGTCAGCGCTTCTCTCTCTTGGACATTTGGAGGGTTTTTAGAACATATGGTCAAAATGGCTAAGAGATTAGACTCCACTCTGTTCAGTAAATATATTCATGATTGCAGCTTGTTTCTACTTCACAGCGAGGAACACTGCACAAGCAGACAGACTGCAGATAAATGAGGATCGGATGCCATTGTTCAGACACGGGATCAGAGCTGACAACATCATGCCCAAAGAGCACAGCCTAAACCAACCCAGCGATGGGCACCGAAAGCTGAAGTGCATGGTTGCCGTGCACGAGCGGGAGGCCAGGGAAGATGCTAAAGCGACAAAGGTTACGGTGAGGTCAAACATTGCACTTAAGCCCACAGTGAGCCAAAAATAGCTTCTGCTATCTAAAGCTGAGCTACAATAATCTGCCCCTGCGAGCCTTCTTCACTGAAATCTGAGAGACAACAGAGGCACAGCAACAACTTTCTTTCTTGCTCCGAAACATGTCAAGAGGGAACCTCTCAGAGTTCTCCTGGCAGTGTGCCCTTTAGCCTCCTGTGCTTTTTTGACTGCAAGAAGGTTGGGTTGTAACACATTATTATGTGTTTTGCATAAGACTGATATGACACTTGTCATGAACATAGTCTTAAGGGATGTTTGCTACTGTTAAGTCGTTTTAAATGCAAAGTTAACATTGTTAGAGATGTCTTTGTTATAACTGCTTGACTTTAACCAAATGTCCATGACAAGTCACATCTTATCTTTTCACCCATGGGTTCAGATGCTTAATACTTCTTTGCAACAAAAATAGTATGCAGGCAAACTTCAACAAGTGCAGCAGATCAAAAATAAAGTTCCTGTAAACTGCTTTGGTAATAATTATGGTAGTTTGCAGCCTAGAGCTACACTGGAATTTTTTTTAGCCTTTGCTATTTTTCTTTGGAAACAGGATCGATCTAAAGAAGCCCAGCTGGCCAATCCCAATGAAGCCAAGAGCAAAGCAGAGAGCATCGCCAACATGCTGAGCCAGGCCATCACCACCCAGCACCTGCTCTATGCCAGCCTGGGCTCTGCTGAGTACATGGAGTTTGTCCTTAAGAATCCCTTTAATGTGCCACAGACGGTCACCATTCACAGCGATGACCCTGAGCTAAGGTGAGATCCTGCAAACTGTGAGCTGTCAGTGAGGTGGTGTCAGACTGACATCCCATTTTTAATTGTTTATTTGCTGCTATAACTATATTTGCCACTGACATAGACCATATAGCATGTGTTTTAATCTTTAGAATTGAATGGATTTTACAAGTTTATAGGTTTGCCCCCATTCTAACACACCAACTGTGAACATGTGTTTCTATACTGTATGTGTTTTCCATTATCAAACTATAACAAGCCTTGCTCCACCGTGAAACTGTGTTCACACTTTCTGAATGTGTTTCCGTAGGTGATGGTAAAGCTCTGGAGATTATTTGGAACCTATTTTCATGCTGCTTTAGGAAATGATGCTTTGTGCTCACACTTGACACACTTGAAACATATCCCATCCAAAACGAACAGACATTTAAGCTATCCGCCTATCCCTTAAACATTTACACCATCAGCATTGGCATCAGCTGTTGCCTTTAATACCATGTGATGACAGCAGGGTAAGTGTCAGAGGGCATTAAAGAGCAGAAAAATTTGAGATATGATCCATCATTAACAAAAGAGGAAGAAAGAAGAAGAAGCCTTCTACACCCTTGTTAAAAACCTTAATTGATGGCTTCAAGTCTGTTGTGTATAAAAGGTAACAAGTGGTGTGCTGATTCCTTATCCCTTCATATTACCATCATTAGGTCCTAATTAATTGCATTTGCCACCCCTACACTCTTTTTCATACAGTTGTGATTATCTTTGTCTTTATAAAAATTTTTTAGCTATCAGTTCGGTGCTGACATGCCATTCCATATTGCCTTTTTTTACAGAAGACATTTTGACTTGGTATGAAAACCACAGATGAAACTCATAGCATTAATGATGACATGAGGTAGTTAATTATTGCAGTAAAACCATGCATTGTGAGCAAGCATGCACAAAACCAGAAACTTGAAATTGAATCAGCTAAATGAGTTCAGCCATCATTAATTTTATCATCCCCACCTATGCTTTTTCTACTGTGATATGTTAAAATGTCCTCCGTGAATAAGGCATATTAACAGCAAATTTGTCAGATCACGGGCAATAATAGTTAAGTATAAATGAGCTTTTTTGTTAAACAGTGTTCTTTTCGAACACATGCTTAATTCAAGTGCACAAATTACACTAATCAGGCATAACATTATGACCACCTGCCTAATATTGTGTTGGTCCCCCTTTTGCTGCCAAAACAGCCCTGACCCATCAAGGCATGGACTCCCTAGACCCCTGAAGGTGTGCTGGGGTATCTGGCACCAAGATGTTAGCAACAGATCCTTTAAGTCCTGTAAGTTGCGAGGTGGGGCCTCCATAGATCAGACTTGTTTGTCCAGCACATCCGACAGATGCTTCATTGGATTGAGATCTGGGGAATTTGGAGGCCAAGTCAACACCTCAAACTCATTGTTGTGCTCCTCAAACCATTTCTGAACCATTTTTGCTTTGTGGCAGGAAGCATTATCCTGCTGAAGGAGGTCACAGCCATCAAGGAATATTGTTTCCATGAAAGGGTGTACATGGTCTGCAACAGTGCTTAGGTAGGTGGTACGTGTCAAAGTAACATCCACATGGATGGCAGGACCCAAGGTTTCCCAGCAGAACATTGCCCAAAGCATCACACTGCCTTGCCTTCTTCCCATTGTGCATCCTGGTGCCAGGTGTTCCCCATTTAAGCGATGCACACGCACCCGGCCATCCACGTGATGTAAAAGAAAACATGATTCATCAGGCCAGCCCACCTTCTTCCATTGCTCCGTGGTCCAGTTCCGATGCTCACATGCCCATTGTTGGCACTTTTGGCAGTGGACATTGGTCAGCATGGGCACTCTGATTGGTCTACAGCTATGCAGCCCCATATGAAACAAACTGCGATCCACTCTGTATTCTGACACCTTTCTATCAGAACCAGCATTAATTTTTTGGCAGTTTGAGCTACAGTAGCTCGTCTGTTGGATCAGACCACACGGGCCAGCCTTCACTCCCCACATGCATCAGTGACCCTTGGCTGCCCATGACCCTGTTGCTGGTTCACCACTGTTCCTTCCT